>CM069450.1:61379703-61504206 GCA_035610835.1 Ophiura sarsii
CATATTTAGTGGGAGTAAGAATCATAACGCTACTACTTGATCACAAAAATGTGAGGCCTTTTTTTTTGGGGGGGGGCTAGACCAGATAACTATAACAAGTTGTATGTTTGAGAACAATATAATAGCTGCCATATTGTTTAGTAGGGCGGGGCGTAAATGGGGAAGGTATTTTGTTCAAATCGGCCATGATCAAAATGTATTCCACTTGACCCCACATGATCAAATATGCACTTTAAAAAAAATTTCGGAGGGGGTCTTCAGACCCCACCACTACCCTTTATCCCCCTATAGGGGAATACATGGTAAAGTTGCCAAATTGGTGAAGCAAAATTAGGTTTCGACGTAGAACAAATTGGTACATATTTTTTTCAGCTTAATGCATTTCTATAAGGAACCCATAATGACATACTAAAAGTCTGAAAATATCAGAGTGTTAGAAATATGATAATTTGCATAAACTTAAAATGGCCGATAATTTGAGCATTTTCATTGTTTTGGACTTATTTCTTATCTTAGATAGTTGTTATGGCACTTTAAATAGCTTCAGCATATATTTTATGAATGTATAACGTCTCAAAGGACATACAGAGACATATCTGCCCTAATATGTGTATTTTAAATTGCATAGATAAAAAATGGCCTCCAAAATTCTCAAATTAACGGCCATTTTAAGTTTATGCAAATTAGGCATATTTCTACCACTCTGATATTTTCGGACTTTTAGTATGTCATTATGGGGACCAAATAGAAAAAAGTTATGTTTCAATTTGTTTTAGTTCGAAACATAATTTTGCTACACCAATATGGCAATTTTACCATGTATAGGGGGATTAAGGGTAGTGGTGGGGTCTGAAGACCCCCTCCGAATTTTTTATAAAGTGCATATTTAATCATGTGGGGTCAAGTGGAATACATTTTGACCATGGCCGATTTGAACAAAATACCTTCCCTATTTACGCCCCGCCCTATTGTTTAGTATTGAATTATAACATTATCAATATGTTATCTGCTACTCAAAATGCCTCCAGGCAGCCGTTATTGTAGGGCGGTATTCATTGATGTTTCCATATGATTGGCAGCAAGCAACAACAATGAAGCAGCATCAATTCCACAAATGAATAACCAACCATTCAAATTGATTGATTTTCCCGGCCAATTTTAAATGAAAATTATGTATGCAGCTTGAATTTTCTTCAGTGGTAATTCTGTTAAGAAAACTGAAACTCGCCATTGGTGCACTCGGCCGATGTGTTATATATTTTTATCAGAGTTACATGTTGGTTCACGGGGGAGGGGAAAGGTTGCTATAGAGAAAAACGATTTATCATTGTCTTCTGTGGAAAGCGAAAAAATAAATGCGATATTTGTTGAATTTTAAAGGTATGTACATGATTGCTATTTTGTAGTGCATACATGTATATTTTTGGGAGCCCTTGGGCTGATTCCCATTTATAAATCCATAGAGGTCTTTCACACCAGATGTGCAGTAATACATTAATCAAGGAATTATTGTGTTTTACAATAGAATAATAAATCAATATCGACTCCATCATCCTACCATTGTTTCCCTAGCGCCTGTGGTTACCGATCTCTTTAAAATAGTGACTCTGAAAAATATGCAGACTGCAGCGTCTACAGCGGATTTCCCTTTAGAGTATTACAACCAAGTCTGCATGTGCAGCCTTTATTTATCCGGAAACTTATCACAAATAGGGTGGGACACTATATACCAAGATGTAACTTGGACAAAACTAAAACGCCCAACCTTATCAAATACTCAACCTTTAGGCGACGACAAGACACCCTGGCCCGACCGACCCATTGTTTTAGAAGTAGGTGACACAATCTTCACGTTCAAATGAATACCGAACTTTTTTTCTTTTTTTTCCTTGTCGAAAATGGCAAAATGTTTACAGATTTGTTACAGTCATTTTACAAGGGAAAATAAGAAAAGCAAAAAAAGGGAAAGCCCGACCGCCCATCCCGTGTCCATGGAAAGCCCGACCGCCCATCCCGTGACCATTTACCCGTACGACAGGGTGGAGGTTTTCCGTGGCCTTCTCAAGGTATAACATTCTCACTTGATTCATGAGCATATTTCTAAATATAAAATGCGCTGTCCACTTCTGCGACACCCGTCTTCTTGATTATGATTATGCTTTTGGAATAAGAGTTCCATGATGATAATCGACAAATTGAAGTGTTCACTTCAACATTGCTTATACTTGAGAAACCATTTCCTACCGACCACCACCTCGACGTATGGAAAATGACACATACTATCGTTCCTCATTCCGCTTACACTAAATAACACCCTTGGGAGAGTTTAAAACAAATCTGACATTTCAAGGCATCCACATGTGACAAAAACAATTTCTTCTGTGTTTCGCATCGTAACACAACATGCTTCCAATTTTCTGGATGGCTAGATGATATGACATGGCAGCACGCGGAATAACCAACTAACGGTATCGAATTGATTAAATAACGCGTATCTGTCCACTCAATATTAATTGAAGATATTGGGGAACGTATCTGGTGAAACACAGTCAAAATCAATTGGTCACGTCATGTGAATGTCAAATCATTTTATTGCAGTTTGAGACCTGAATTGTTTTGCATGGATATAATTATTACATAAAACAGGCTATGGCTTCGTATATAGCAGTTATAGATTTGACTCGTATTGTGTTATTAACTCATCGCATTAAATATATAATGTCATTACAAAAACTCAATATCACTTTTGTTCTAGAGAAAGGAGAACAAATATATGTGGTATTATCAAATATGTCATATGTCTATTATAATTTATAGTAAACCACTTTTTTCAACAGCATCGTTAACGTGGATATTGACGGTGCATCGGAATGAGAATCCCGCATTGCATTCTGGGAATTTAGCCGTGCCATCGTCCAAAATAGATAGAGACAGGTTGATTACTTCACGTTAACAAAATACATTACGGATCCTATTGCAGATATTATATGGCTTTGCAATGTTATTGATGGCCAACATTATCAATTTGATATCACTCGTTATTTATAGGTGGGATATGCACTACAGTGCGTTCTGCATCGCGATATAAAGAGAACAAACTTACTCATGGTTTTATGACGAAGCATGATTTCACCGTTTCATATTTGCAACCAATTTGACATTTGATACAAATTGGTCTTGATATTTTAAAATTTGATTTGTTTTTCTGTTAGGTTGAATATGCTGCAGCACATCGATAGCATTGCAAGCATTTAAATCCCTTTTAACAGGCTTTTGTATGACAAAATTAACTTGAATCATGTTTACTATCTACTGCAAATAACATGCTTTTCAACGGTGAAATAATGTGTATGTCATACAGTCAGTCTTCATTTTTTTACATTTCAATCCCTTTGAAGCATGACTTGACCAGTTTTAATGATAGTCATGAATACATTTACAAATTGAATGTCCTGCCTATACCTACTGTGTAAAATGGGACATAATTAAACGCCATTTTCTCGCTTATAAAGCAACTGGTTGCTTCAACTTTACATTTTGGATAAAGATCATGGTCTTGGCTTTCCTGCAAACAACAACAATAAATAAGGTCAAGGCAAAATGTTCGTGATATGCACCGTCGAAGATGCCTAGCCTATGTCTAAGCGATTAAGTCTCCAAAATGAATATAAAATCATACACAATTGGTTAATGTTAAAAGAAGAACATTTGCACTGATATTGTTTGATAATCTTCATTTACAAATAATCCGATCAAAACTTTAGCCAACAGCACTACTTTTGAAGCATTTTCATATATTTCACTCAGAGGAGTGTCATCCCACCCAATTCAACACGCCTTCCGTGGACTGTTCCATTATTTATTTAGTGGCGTGGAATCGTGAAATAACATTATCTTCACGACTACCTTTATTACTTTGCTGAGTACCTTGCATACATGTTCCCCATAAAACGTCCTTGACATTTACACGCTTGCAGTTGAGCCATTGCAATATTTTGAAAACTGGATTCAGTTTTGCTTGTTATGTAGACCTATTAATTTAATTTAATTAAATTGTCATCTTGTCTGTTTATTCGGAATTATTATCTTCAGTAACTGTTGTAACTATATATATAATGATCAAACTATCTTTTTTGAAGATGATATAATGATCAAACTATCTTTGATAAAAGTGGCCCTGACCTCGTTGAACTTTTCTTCATAACATCTCTTCATCTATATGTCCCTAGAGATTGAAAATACAATCTGAACGAGTAAATATTCGTCCTTGAGTGGAAAGAGAAAGTTGCTCTCAAATCCAAAATAATGAAGTTATTTTAGAAAGGAAAACCTAATCCATTTCATGCCTTATTGTTATTGTATGTATAAAGCAATTCAAAGTCAGAAGTTAACCTTCAATATTTTAACATTTACATTTATTCATTGATTTTTCTGCTATTAATGTTTCATTAAAATGGCGCTTATTGTTCAACTGACCACGTTATTACTTACTCTGCGTTCAATTGCTTGACAATTTTCAGTGACAATACAATTTGATTTAACTAACCAAACGGAACGCCTCGTCTAACCCTTTGTGAAAATTCTTTCATTGACATGCGATAGAAAATAGACTTGGCGCCGAGCTACTTGCATTATGACTGTCTCATCAAATATTCAGCGTGTAGCATCTTACAAATCATCGTCAATTAAAGTGTTTATCGAGTCGCACCACTAGCACATTAGGAGTGGTTTACACTAAGTCTCACTGTCCTATATATTGAGGTACATTTGTGGAAATCCATCATGGCTTCAGATTAACCACCTGCATGTTAAGGTATGGAATATTACAGAGGTGATCCGCCGTTTCCTTAGAGCCAAATATTATACATATACGAGGGTCATTCAATAAGTTCTACCTCCTACCTCATAACTTTGCTATTTTATAAGCCAGTCTTATGATATATCCCACAATTGTAGCTTTGAATCTACGGTTCCATCGCCTTTATAATTTGAGCCACTTTGGAATTTATTTTTTTGACTATAATGACAGGCCAAGATTGCTCCGTGAACATGAATCCTGACTTTGTCTAGCCAATACAGGCATACAGCCTTGGCAAACCTACATTGCACCGTCCACGGACAAGCCCATATGCTGTGGTAATTGCTTGAGCGCATCCTCCCTTGACCAAGACATGAGAGTGTTGCCACATTGGGTTGTGTAATGTCCTAATTGGGCTCATTTTTAAAACTAAAACCTGCTCAAGCAATAGTATAATCGTGATTTTTTTTCGAAATTTGAACATTTTATTTCACAAAATCTGAATCAGCACTAATATAACAAATCAAAGATTACAGTATAATTTTTATAACATAACAAATGATAAACTTAACACTTTGGGCTTGCTGCTGCTCGCCCAAATTATTATTTGAGTTTGGCAGATATTTATAGACGTGACAGCTACTGAGTATGACCACGACATATTGTTAACATGAAATCTTTTCTAATATCATAAGTCAAGTTATATCCGACCAATTCCGCTCGTTCAAAAAGCAGACTGTGCTATCTTTATATAATGTATTCATTTTTGTACTTTAATTCACGAATATAAAGAAAAAACTGGATTTATTAAATTTGACAATGACCCCACTAGTGTGACGGCCTTGCTACAAAACACCCTAGTCAAAACCGGGTTGTCCAACGGGCCAGAGCAGGTACCCAAAGCGCTGTAGGCACTAACAGCTGGTGCAATAACTCAAAGAGTTGGGGGAAAGGAATGATGATTTACAACCCTGGATACCATGGCATATCCGTGGTCAAAAAAAGCTCAGAATATAGAGGGAACAGAACCGTAATGATTGTTCTGAGTACTGACCATGTATTTTATTTTTAGAGTAATCTTCCGTTTCCATTGTCCAAAATCGTTCTCTGGCTTTGACCGCATCAGGACAAAGGTGAACACGATATAAATTATCATTTATTATGAGTTTGTAGCTGATATTCAAAGCTACAATTGTGGATTATTTTATAAGACTGGCTTATAAAATAGCAAAGTTATGAGGTAGGAGGTAGAATTTACTGAATGACCCTCGTAGATGGTTAAATACAAACATCCTTCCACCTATTACTAAAAATGGTGCCGCCCATTAAATGACGTACACTCTAACAATTGACTTGAATTAACTTCCTCCGATTTCGCATTTTTCTTTTATTGTTAAATTGTTTTGCTACGAAATTGCCCGGTAAGATTGAAGTGGAAAAACCCACTCAACTCTATTTAATTAAATGTTTCGACAATCTTTAGTATAATCATATTGCTGTGATGATTAGTAACAAACATGACAGCAAATTAAGCTTTTGTTGACATGTTTATTAGCGCCCATCATTCAAGACATCAGTTCACCGTCTCTGGCGACGCAGAATTCCCTGTCTGTTACTTAAAACTAATTCATTTGTCACGAAAGTTTAGCTCATAATTGTCACGAGAATACCTTCCACGTGAGGTTACACATTCACTCGCGAGCGAGCGTCAACTGAAATAAGTCAGTAGAAAAATATTGTATATACTGTTTTAAATACAAACCTTCCGTCATGTACTGAAATGGGTAATTTAACAGTTGTGTACAATACTGAGACAATACTATACTTTGTTTAAGAAAAACAATCAAACCAAAAACCAAAATTATGTTAATTAACTTAAATCAAAACTAACAAAAAACAAAACAAAATATCATGTTGCTGCTTCTACGTGTGATATCATATGTATCCATTGCTTGTTTACCTTTTCGTTTGTCTATTTATTTATTTTTTGTCATTTTTTTTTATTCTTCTGTATTAGTTTGTAGTGTGTAATCTTTTTTTGAGGGGGTGCAACAACGCCAGGCTTTTGCTTTAGACGTTCCTCCTTCATCATATTACTTGTTAAATTGTCATTGTATTTTGTCCCTGTTGACATGATGGAAAATAAATATTGAATTGATGAAAGATAAATGATTGTAATTTAGAAATTGAGTGGATCGATTGATGGGAAAAGAAAGGCTACGGTATGTAAAAAAAAAAATCGTTTATAAAGGTCGGATTGAATAATGTTCCCCCAAAGTAACCGACTGTTGGCCATTAGGCAACGTTTCAAAATGCATTCAGTAGGCCTATACATCATTCAAAACACTTTCTCGGTCACTTTAAACTGAAGATTTGACGTGGTCACTGGTCACCATATCTTATGGCCAGATCCCGACAGATTGTTTGTTTGTTTGTTTGTTTGTTACACAGTCAGTCCGTATGGACACACGCTTGGGTCCTGAAGGGACCAGGCTCAAACAAGCAGAATACACAAATTATGTACGTTCATTCAATAAAATGGTCAAGTTTCAGACGATTTTGAAATGTCACCGTACAGTTGTTTTATTTTTGTGTTTTTTTAGTCACTCGATTATTAGCTATTATTAGGGTCATGTTTCAATAGGTTGGTAATGTGGATATACAAATATTGACTGTCATCTTTTGGTCACCCATTATTAGGGCTTGGTTTCAATAGGTTGGTAATGTGGATATACACATATTGACTGTCATCTTTTGGTCACCCATTATTAGGGCTTGGTTTCAATAGGTTGGTAATGTGGATATACAAATATTGACTGTCATCTTTTGGTTGGTTTCAATAGGTTGGTAATGTGGATATACAAATATTGACTGTCATCTTTTGGTCACCCATTATTAGGGCTTGGTTTCAATAGGTTGGTAATGTGGATATACAAATATTGACTGTCATCTTTTGGTTGGTTTCAATAGGTTGGTAATGTGGATATACAAATATTGACTGTCATCTTTTGGTCACCCATTATTAGGGCTTGGTTTCAATAGGTTGGTAATGTGGATATACACATATTGACTGTCATCTTTTGGTCACCCATTATTAGGGCTTGGTTTCAATAGGTTGGTAATGTGGATATACACATATTGACTGTCATCTTTTGGTCACCCATTATTAGGGCTTGGTTTCAATAGGTTGGTAATGTGGATATACACATGTTGACTGTCATCTTTTGGTCACCCATTATTAGGGCTTGGTTTCAATAGGTTGGTAATGTGGATATACAAATATTGACTGTCATCTTGTGGTCACCCATTATTAGGGCTTGGTTTCAATAGGTTGGTAATGTGGATATACAAATATTGACTGTCATCTTGTGGTCACCCATTATTAGGGCTTGGTTTCAATAGGTTGGTAATGTGGATATACACATATTGACTGTCATCTTTTGGTCACCCATTATTAGGGCTTGGTTTCAAAAGGTTGGTAATGTGGATATACACATATTGACTGTCATCTTTTGGTCACCCATTATTAGGGCTTGGTTTCAATAGGTTTGTAATGTGGATATACAAATATTGACTGTCATCTTTTGGTCACCCATTATAAGGGCATGGTTTCAATAGGTTTGTAATGTGGATATACAAATATTGACTGTCATCTTTTGGTCACCCATTATTAGGGCTTGGTTTCAATAGGTTGGTAATGTGGATATACACATATTGACTGTCATCTTTTGGTCACCTATTATTAGGGCTTGGTTTCAATAGGTTGGTAATGTGGATATACACATATTGACTGTCATCTTTTGGTCACCCATTATTAGGGCTTGGTTTCAATAGGTTGGTAATGTGGATATACAAATATTGACTGTCATCTTGTGGTCACCCATTATTAGGGCTTGGTTTCAATAGGTTTGTAATGTGGATATACAAATATTGACTGTCATCTTTTGGTCACCCATTATAAGGGCATGGTTTCAATAGGTTTGTAATGTGGATATACAAATATTGACTGTCATCTTTTGGTCACCCATTATTAGGGCTTGGTTTCAATAGGTTTGTAATGTGGATATACAAATATTGACTGTCATCTTTTGGTCACCCATTATAAGGGCATGGTTTCAATAGGTTGGTAATGTGGATATACACATATTGACTGTCATCTTTTGGTCACCCATTATTAGGGCTTGGTTTCAATAGGTTGGTAATGTGGATATACACATATTGACTGTCATCTTTTGGTCACCCATTATTAGGGCTTGGTTTCAATAGGTTGGTAATGTGGATATACACATATTGACTGTCATCTTTTGGTCACCCATTATTAGGGCTTGGTTTCAATAGGTTTGTAATGTGGATATACAAATATTGACTGTCATCTTTTGGTCACCCATTATAAGGGCATGGTTTCAATAGGTTTGTAATGTGGATATACAAATATTGACTGTCATCTTTTGGTCACCCATTATTAGGGCATGGTTTCAATAGGTGGTAATGTGGATATACAAATATTGACTGTCATCTTTTGGTCACCCATTATTAGGGCTTGGTTTCAATAGGTTGGTAATGTGGATATACACATATTGACTGTCATCTTTTGGTCACCCATTATTAGGGCTTGGTTTCAATAGGTTGGTAATGTGGATATACACATATTGACTGTCATCTTTTGGTCACCCATTATTAGGGCTTGGTTTCAATAGGTTGGTAATGTGGATATACACATATTGACTGTCATCTTTTGGTCACCCATTATTAGGGCTTGGTTTCAATAGGTTGGTAATGTGGATATACACATATTGACTGTCATCTTTTGGTCACCCATTATTAGGGCTTGTTTCAATAGGTTGGTAATGTGGATATACAAATATTGACTGTCATCTTGTGGTCACCCATTATTAGGGCTTGGTTTCAATAGGTTGGTAATGTGGATATACACATATTGACTGTCATCTTTTGGTCACCCATTATTAGGGCTTGGTTTCAATAGGTTGGTAATGTGGATATACACATATTGACTGTCATCTTGTGGTCACCCATTATTAGGGCTTGGTTTCAATAGGTTGGTAATGTGGATATACAAATATTGACTGTCATCTTGTGGTCACCCATTATTAGGGCTTGGTTTCAATAGGTTGGTAATGTGGATATACAAATATTGACTGTCATCTTGTGGTCACCCATTATTAGGGCTTGGTTTCAATAGGTTGGTAATGTGGATATACAAATATTGACTGTCATCTTTTGGTCACCCATTATTAGGACTTGGTTTCAATAGGTTGGTAATGTGGATATACAAATATTGACTGTCATCTTTTGGTCACCCATTATTAGGACTTGGTTTCAATAGGTTGGCAATGTGGATATATACAAATATTGACTGTCATCTTTTGGTCACCCATTATTAGGACTTGGTTTCAATAGGTTGGTAATGTGGATATACAAATATTGACTGTCATCTTTTGGTCAACCATTATTAGGACTTGGTTTCAATAGGTTGGTAATGTGGATATATACAAATATTGACTGTCATCTTTTGGTCACCCATTATTAGGACTTGGTTTCAATAGGTTGGTAATGTGGATATACAAATATTTATTGTCATCTTTTGGTCACCCATTATTAGGGCTTGGTTTCAATAGGTTGGTAATGTGGATATACACATATTGACTGTCATCTTTTGGTCACCTATTATTAGGGCTTGGTTTCAATAGGTTGGTAATGTGGATATACACATATTGACTGTCATCTTTTGGTCACCCATTATTAGGGCTTGGTTTCAATAGGTTGGTAATGTGGATATACAAATATTGACTGTCATCTTGTGGTCACCCATTATTAGGGCTTGGTTTCAATAGGTTTGTAATGTGGATATACAAATATTGACTGTCATCTTTTGGTCACCCATTATAAGGGCATGGTTTCAATAGGTTTGTAATGTGGATATACAAATATTGACTGTCATCTTTTGGTCACCCATTATTAGGGCTTGGTTTCAATAGGTTTGTAATGTGGATATACAAATATTGACTGTCATCTTTTGGTCACCCATTATAAGGGCATGGTTTCAATAGGTTGGTAATGTGGATATACACATATTGACTGTCATCTTTTGGTCACCCATTATTAGGGCTTGGTTTCAATAGGTTGGTAATGTGGATATACACATATTGACTGTCATCTTTTGGTCACCCATTATTAGGGCTTGGTTTCAATAGGTTGGTAATGTGGATATACACATATTGACTGTCATCTTTTGGTCACCCATTATTAGGGCTTGGTTTCAATAGGTTTGTAATGTGGATATACAAATATTGACTGTCATCTTTTGGTCACCCATTATTAGGGCATGGTTTCAATAGGTTTGTAATGTGGATATACAAATATTGACTGTCATCTTTTGGTCACCCATTATTAGGGCATGGTTTCAATAGGTGGTAATGTGGATATACAAATATTGACTGTCATCTTTTGGTCACCCATTATTAGGGCTTGGTTTCAATAGGTTGGTAATGTGGATATACACATATTGACTGTCATCTTTGGTCACCCATTATTAAGGGCTTGGTTTCAATAGGTTGGTAATGTGGATATACACATATTGACTGTCATCTTTTGGTCACCCATTATTAGGGCTTGGTTTCAATAGGTTGGTAATGTGGATATACACATATTGACTGTCATCTTTTGGTCACCCATTATTAGGGCTTGGTTTCAATAGGTTGGTAATGTGGATATACACATATTGACTGTCATCTTTTGGTCACCCATTATTAGGGCTTGGTTTCAATAGGTTGGTAATGTGGATATACAAATATTGACTGTCATCTTGTGGTCACCCATTATTAGGGCTTGGTTTCAATAGGTTGGTAATGTGGATATACACATATTGACTGTCATCTTTTGGTCACCCATTATTAGGGCTTGGTTTCAATAGGTTGGTAATGTGGATATACACATATTGACTGTCATCTTTTGGTCACCCATTATTAGGGCTTGGTTTCAATAGGTTGGTAATGTGGATATACAAATATTGACTGTCATCTTGTGGTCACCCATTATTAGGGCTTGGTTTCAATAGGTTGGTAATGTGGATATACAAATATTGACTGTCATCTTGTGGTCACCCATTATTAGGGCTTGGTTTCAATAGGTTGGTAATGTGGATATACAAATATTGACTGTCATCTTTTGGTCACCCATTATTAGGACTTGGTTTCAATAGGTTGGTAATGTGGATATACAAATATTGACTGTCATCTTTTGGTCACCCATTATTAGGACTTGGTTTCAATAGGTTGGCAATGTGGATATATACAAATATTGACTGTCATCTTTTGGTCACCCATTATTAGGACTTGGTTTCAATAGGTTGGTAATGTGGATATACAAATATTGACTGTCATCTTTTGGTCAACCATTATTAGGACTTGGTTTCAATAGGTTGGTAATGTGGATATATACAAATATTGACTGTCATCTTTTGGTCACCCATTATTAGGACTTGGTTTCAATAGGTTGGTAATGTGGATATACAAATATTTATTGTCATCTTTTGGTCACCCATTATTAGGGCTTGGTTTCAATAGGTTGGTAATGTGGATATACACATATTGACTGTCATCTTTTGGTCACCTATTATTAGGGCTTGGTTTCAATAGGTTGGTAATGTGGATATACACATATTGACTGTCATCTTTTGGTCACCCATTATTAGGGCTTGGTTTCAATAGGTTGGTAATGTGGATATACAAATATTGACTGTCATCTTGTGGTCACCCATTATTAGGGCTTGGTTTCAATAGGTTTGTAATGTGGATATACAAATATTGACTGTCATCTTTTGGTCACCCATTATAAGGGCATGGTTTCAATAGGTTTGTAATGTGGATATACAAATATTGACTGTCATCTTTTGGTCACCCATTATTAGGGCTTGGTTTCAATAGGTTTGTAATGTGGATATACAAATATTGACTGTCATCTTTTGGTCACCCATTATAAGGGCATGGTTTCAATAGGTTGGTAATGTGGATATACACATATTGACTGTCATCTTTTGGTCACCCATTATTAGGGCTTGGTTTCAATAGGTTGGTAATGTGGATATACACATATTGACTGTCATCTTTTGGTCACCCATTATTAGGGCTTGGTTTCAATAGGTTGGTAATGTGGATATACACATATTGACTGTCATCTTTTGGTCACCCATTATTAGGGCTTGGTTTCAATAGGTTTGTAATGTGGATATACAAATATTGACTGTCATCTTTTGGTCACCCATTATAAGGGCATGGTTTCAATAGGTTTGTAATGTGGATATACAAATATTGACTGTCATCTTTTGGTCACCCATTATTAGGGCATGGTTTCAATAGGTGGTAATGTGGATATACAAATATTGACTGTCATCTTTTGGTCACCCATTATTAGGGCTTGGTTTCAATAGGTTGGTAATGTGGATATACACATATTGACTGTCATCTTTTGGTCACCCATTATTAGGGCTTGGTTTCAATAGGTTGGTAATGTGGATATACACATATTGACTGTCATCTTTTGGTCACCCATTATTAGGGCTTGGTTTCAATAGGTTGGTAATGTGGATATACACATATTGACTGTCATCTTTTGGTCACCCATTATTAGGGCTTGGTTTCAATAGGTTGGTAATGTGGATATACACATATTGACTGTCATCTTTTGGTCACCCATTATTAGGGCTTGGTTTCAATAGGTTGGTAATGTGGATATACAAATATTGACTGTCATCTTGTGGTCACCCATTATTAGGGCTTGGTTTCAATAGGTTGGTAATGTGGATATACACATATTGACTGTCATCTTTTGGTCACCCATTATTAGGGCTTGGTTTCAGTAGGTTGGTAATGTGGATATACACATATTGACTGTCATCTTTTGGTCACCCATTATTAGGGCTTGGTTTCAATAGGTTGGTAATGTGGATATACAAATATTGACTGTCATCTTGTGGTCACCCATTATTAGGGCTTGGTTTCAATAGGTTGGTAATGTGGATATACAAATATTGACTGTCATCTTGTGGTCACCCATTATTAGGGCTTGGTTTCAATAGGTTGGTAATGTGGATATACAAATATTGACTGTCATCTTTTGGTCACCCATTATTAGGACTTGGTTTCAATAGGTTGGTAATGTGGATATACAAATATTGACTGTCATCTTTTGGTCACCCATTATTAGGACTTGGTTTCAATAGGTTGGCAATGTGGATATATACAAATATTGACTGTCATCTTTTGGTCACCCATTATTAGGACTTGGTTTCAATAGGTTGGTAATGTGGATATACAAATATTGACTGTCATCTTTTGGTCAACCATTATTAGGACTTGGTTTCAATAGGTTGGTAATGTGGATATATACAAATATTGACTGTCATCTTTTGGTCACCCATTATTAGGACTTGGTTTCAATAGGTTGGTAATGTGGATATACAAATATTTATTGTCATCTTTTGGTCACCCATTATTAGGGCTTGGTTTCAATAGGTTGGTAATGTGGATATACAAATATTGACTGTCATCTTTTGGTCACCTATTATTAGGGCTTGGTTTCAATAGGTTGGTAATGTGGATATACACATATTGACTGTCATCTTTTGGTCACCCATTATTAGGGCTTGGTTTCAATAGGTTGGTAATGTGGATATACAAATATTGACTGTCATCTTGTGGTCACCCATTATTAGGGCTTGGTTTCAATAGGTTTGTAATGTGGATATACAAATATTGACTGTCATCTTTTGGTCACCCATTATAAGGGCATGGTTTCAATAGGTTTGTAATGTGGATATACAAATATTGACTGTCATCTTTTGGTCACCCATTATTAGGGCTTGGTTTCAATAGGTTTGTAATGTGGATATACAAATATTGACTGTCATCTTTTGGTCACCCATTATAAGGGCATGGTTTCAATAGGTTGGTAATGTGGATATACACATATTGACTGTCATCTTTTGGTCACCCATTATTAGGGCTTGGTTTCAATAGGTTGGTAATGTGGATATACACATATTGACTGTCATCTTTTGGTCACCCATTATTAGGGCTTGGTTTCAATAGGTTGGTAATGTGGATATACACATATTGACTGTCATCTTTTGGTCACCCATTATTAGGGCTTGGTTTCAATAGGTTTGTAATGTGGATATACAAATATTGACTGTCATCTTTTGGTCACCCATTATAAGGGCATGGTTTCAATAGGTTTGTAATGTGGATATACAAATATTGACTGTCATCTTTTGGTCACCCATTATTAGGGCATGGTTTCAATAGGTGGTAATGTGGATATACAAATATTGACTGTCATCTTTTGGTCACCCATTATTAGGGCTTGGTTTCAATAGGTTGGTAATGTGGATATACACATATTGACTGTCATCTTTTGGTCACCCATTATTAGGGCTTGGTTTCAATAGGTTGGTAATGTGGATATACACATATTGACTGTCATCTTTTGGTCACCCATTATTAGGGCTTGGTTTCAATAGGTTGGTAATGTGGATATACACATATTGACTGTCATCTTTTGGTCACCCATTATTAGGGCTTGGTTTCAATAGGTTGGTAATGTGGATATACACATATTGACTGTCATCTTTTGGTCACCCATTATTAGGGCTTGGTTTCAATAGGTTGGTAATGTGGATATACAAATATTGACTGTCATCTTGTGGTCACCCATTATTAGGGCTTGGTTTCAATAGGTTGGTAATGTGGATATACACATATTGACTGTCATCTTTTGGTCACCCATTATTAGGGCTTGGTTTCAGTAGGTTGGTAATGTGGATATACACATATTGACTGTCATCTTTTGGTCACCCATTATTAGGGCTTGGTTTCAATAGGTTGGTAATGTGGATATACAAATATTGACTGTCATCTTGTGGTCACCCATTATTAGGGCTTGGTTTCAATAGGTTGGTAATGTGGATATACAAATATTGACTGTCATCTTGTGGTCACCCATTATTAGGGCTTGGTTTCAATAGGTTGGTAATGTGGATATACAAATATTGACTGTCATCTTTTGGTCACCCATTATTAGGACTTGGTTTCAATAGGTTGGTAATGTGGATATACAAATATTGACTGTCATCTTTTGGTCACCCATTATTAGGACTTGGTTTCAATAGGTTGGCAATGTGGATATATACAAATATTGACTGTCATCTTTTGGTCACCCATTATTAGGACTTGGTTTCAATAGGTTGGTAATGTGGATATACAAATATTGACTGTCATCTTTTGGTCAACCATTATTAGGACTTGGTTTCAATAGGTTGGTAATGTGGATATATACAAATATTGACTGTCATCTTTTGGTCACCCATTATTAGGACTTGGTTTCAATAGGTTGGTAATGTGGATATACAAATATTTATTGTCATCTTTTGGTCACCCATTATTAGGGCTTGGTTTCAATAGGTTGGTAATGTGGATATACAAATATTGACTGTCATCTTTTGGTCACCCATTATTAGGACTTGGTTTCAATAGGTTGGTAATGTGGATATACAAATATTGACTGTCATCTTGTGGTCACCCATTATTAGGGCTTGGTTTCAATAGGTTGGTAATGTGGATATACAAATATTGACTGTCATCTTTTGGTCACCCATTATTAGGGCTTGGTTTCAATAGGTTGGTAATGTGGATATACAAATATTGACTGTCATCTTTTGGTCACCCATTATTTGGGCTTGGTTTCAATAGGTTGGTAATGTGGATATACAAATATTGACTGTCATCTTTTGGTCACCCATTATTAGGGCTTGGTTTCAATAGGTTGGTAATGTGGATATACAAATATTGACTGTCATCTTGTGGTCACCCATTATTAGGGCTTGGTTTCAATAGGTTGGTAATGTGGATATACAAATATTGACTGTCATCTTTTGGTCACCCATTATTTGGGCTTGGTTTCAATAGGTTGGTAATGTGGATATACAAATATTGACTGTCATCTTTTGGTCACCCATTATTAGGGCTTGGTTTCAATAGGTTGGTAATGTGGATATACAAATATTGACTGTCATCTTGTGGTCACCCAATATTAGGGCTTGGTTTCAATAGGTTGGTAATGTGGATATACAAATATTGACTGTCATCTTTTGGTCACCCATTATTAGGACTTGGTTTCAATAGGTTGGTAATGTGGATATACAAATATTGACTGTCATCTTTTGGTCACCCATTATTAGGACTTGGTTTCAATAGGTTGGTAATGTGGATATACAAATATCGACTGTCATCTTTTGGTCACCCATTATTAGGACTTGGTTTCAATAGGTTGGCAATGTGGATATATACAAATATTGACTGTCATCTTTTGGTCACCCATTATTAGGACTTGGTTTCAATAGGTTGGTAATGTGGATATACAAATATTGACTGTCATCTTTTGGTCACCCATTATTAGGACTTGGTTTCAATAGGTTGGTAATGTGGATATATACAAATATTGACTGTCATCTTTTGGTCACCCATTATTAGGACTTGGTTTCAATAGGTTGGTAATGTGGATATACAAATATTGACTGTCATCTTTTGGTCACCCATTATTAGGGCTTGGTTTCAATAGGTTGGTAATGTGGATATACAAATATTGACTGTCATCTTTTGGTCACCCATTATTAGGACTTGGTTTCAATAGGTTGGTAATGTGGATATACAAATATTGACTGTCATCTTGTGGTCACCCATTATTAGGGCTTGGTTTCAATAGGTTGGTAATGTGGATATACAAATATTGACTGTCATCTTTTGGTCACCCATTATTAGGGCTTGGTTTCAATAGGTTGGTAATGTGGATATACAAATATTGACTGTCATCTTTTGGTCACCCATTATTAGGGCTTGGTTTCAATAGGTTGGTAATGTGGATATACAAATATTGACTGTCATCTTTTGGTCACCCATTATTTGGGCTTGGTTTCAATAGGTTGGTAATGTGGATATACAAATATTTACTGTCATCTTTTGGTCACCCATTATTAGGGCTTGGTTTCAATAGGTTGGTAATGTGGATATACAAATATTGACTGTCATCTTGTGGTCACCCATTATTAGGGCTTGGTTTCAATAGGTTGGTAATGTGGATATACAAATATTGACTGTCATCTTTTGGTCACCCATTATTTGGGCTTGGTTTCAATAGGTTGGTAATGTGGATATACAAATATTGACTGTCATCTTTTGGTCACCCATTATTAGGGCTTGGTTTCAATAGGTTGGTAATGTGGATATACAAATATTGACTGTCATCTTGTGGTCACCCAATATTAGGGCTTGGTTTCAATAGGTTGGTAATGTGGATATACAAATATTGACTGTCATCTGTTGGTCACCCATTATTAGGACTTGGTTTCAATAGGTTGGTAATGTGGATATACAAATATTGACTGTCATCTTGTGGTCACCCATTATTAGGGCTTGGTTTCAATAGGTTGGTAATGTGGATATACAAATATTGACTGTCATCTTTTGGTCACCCATTATTAGGGCATGGTTTCAATAGGTTGGTAATGTGGATATACACATATTGACTGTCATCTTGTGGTCACCCATTATTAGGGCTTGGTTTCAATAGGTTTGTAATGTGGATATACAAATATTGACTGTCATCTTTTGGTCACCCATTATTAGGGCTTGGTTTCAATAGGTTGGTAATGTGGATATACAAATATTGACTGTCATCTTGTGGTCATCCATTATTAGGGCTTGGTTTCAATAGGTTGGTAATGTGGATATACAAATATTGACTGTCATCTTTTGGTCACTCATTATTAGGACTTGGTTTCAATAGGTTGGTAATGTGGATATACAAATATTGACTGTCATCTTTTGGTCACCCATTATTAGGGCTTGGTTTCAATAGGTTGGTAATGTGGATATACAAATATTGACTGTCATCTTTTGGTCACCCATTATTTGGGCTTGGTTTCAATAGGTTGGTAATGTGGATATACAAATATTGACTGTCATCTTTTGGTCACCCATTATTTGGGCTTGGTTTCAATAGGTTGGTAATGTGGATATACAAATATTGACTGTCATCTTGTGGTCACCCATTATTAGGGCTTGGTTTCAATAGGTTGGTAATGTGGATATACACATATTGACTGTCATCTTTTGGTCACTCATTATTAGGACTTGGTTTCAATAGGTTGGTAATGTGGATATACAAATATTGACTGTCATCTTTTGGTCACCCATTATTAGGGCTTGGTTTCAATAGGTTGGTAATGTGGATATACAAATATTGACTGTCATCTTTTGGTCACCCATTATTAGGGCATGGTTTCAATAGGTTGGTAATGTGGATATACACATATTGACTGTCATCTTGTGGTCACCCATTATTAGGGCTTGGTTTCAATAGGTTGGTAATGTGGATATACACATATTGACTGTCATCTTGTGGTCACCCATTATTAGGGCTTGGTTTCAATAGGTTGGTAATGTGGATATACACATATTGACTGTCATCTTTTGGTCACCCATTATTAGGGCATGGTTTCAATAGGTGGTAATGAGTGAAGAATGCAAACATAAGCAAAGTTTTTATATAATCACTATTTTGTTCAAGTCTTACCCAATTGGTAATGTCAATAACCAGCATTCAATGTTCCTGTGTGTAGTCAACTTTAATGTCAAATTTCAATTCTTAGTTGATTGGTTTATGCGAAACAGTATTCAGAGTTATGGTGTCACTCAATAGGCCTACATGCTCTTTAATGCTAATACAGGGTGTCCCATAAAGTGCTGAAATACAATTAGTTTGCTACATTTGGGTGAAAACCGCGTTTGATTCGGTTGAGTAGTTTTGAAGTACTTTTGTCCACACCCGGTTGTCTTGAAAGTTGTCTTGCCGCGTATAATGTGACCTTTTTTATGTCTCTAAAATATCAGGAACATGATCGATATTCAACGATGAAATGAATTCAGCGTTTGAAACTAACACAAATACGAACAAGATACTTCTTGAGAAGAAAGATAACATTTACTTTTAGATAACACAGACTAATGTATACAATATTATGTCAATAGCGTGTCCTATAATAACTTCAATGTAGACGCAAATGCTTCGGAGATGCAATATCGAATTTCGTTTTCAAGAATCACTATCTGTTATTAATAATATCTTATATTAACTTAGTATCGAATATTCTTTATGATTGTAATTGTAGGCTAACATTGCGATATCAAATTTATATTGATCTGTGACAGAGATGGTGGGCGTCCTGCCTTAAACGCATAGAGAATATTCCAGAAATATCAATCGGAGATTAAAACAAATGCTATTATTATGCTCTGACACTATAGCCAGAGGGCGTTGTGCAAAGGTTCAACTTGAAAGTACATGTTATGATCCAGATTTCGGCATGTTGCTCATAAATTGTCATTAACATCTCTATGCTTTAACACTGGGGATCATGAACGTCGTTTTAATTATGGCGCATTGCTTCACGCCAACATTGACAACATTAAATGAGCCAATCACAATAAAAATACTACCCAGATTATTCCATTGCGTACGCATCGTGTTCTACAGTTCCTTTGAGATTGGAACAAAATAGTTCACCAGAAGACAAGGTCAATATAGAAACCTACTGGGTTTCATTTGAAATCCTAACGGATCAAGCACGACATCCATGAATGTTCAACAAAACCTAAACAATGCATTTCGAGATTGATATTTGTGCACAATAGCTTCTGGGATGTGATACCATCGATTACGTTTCCTTCCAGCTAATTTCCCAGGCGAATCTCTCCCTCAAGTGGTTGGATAAAATGCATCCTCGTAAAGTAGTGTTAACTTGGAGATCTCCTTAAAAATCCCCATAAGTATACAACTCTACGCAATATCACAAGATGTCTTCATCGCTGTGTAATCCCTTGGAAAACATGGTTGAAAAACACATCTTGGCCATTGTTTTTTACTGGATATTATTACATTATACAAATTTACACGAGGCATAAATTGTCTTATAATATACATGTACTAGCGGCGTACCCTCGCTACGCTCGGGCACTCGCTAGCTGAGTATTATTATCTGAATTAGATACCTTCATGATTTGTAGCAAAATGGGCATAGATAATGAGTTCAAAATTTTTGATCCCTGAATTGTTTTTTTCATTTGAAATAGACTTTGTTCACAGAAATCTGAGTTTTGTGATATCTTTGAATCTCGGACCCAATTTCAATACCCCATTTAGGAGGGAAACAATGTTATAGTTACCCCATACACCTATAACAAACAAATCTTTTCTAACTTTCATTTCATTCAGCCAGAATGCTTATATAGGCTTTTTAAGCCGAGCATTTTGCTTGAGCCTGGTCCCTTCAGGACCCAAGCGTGTGTCCGTACGGACCGACGGTTTAAACAAACAATCAAACAAACAAACCCCCCAAAATGTGCAGTACCAACATCATACCCCATATAGTGTATACATGGTATAGAAGATAGTGTGCGGTTAGTCGTCAACATGATCAAAGCGTATAGGCTATTGTGAAATAGCAAGAGGTCCTTGATACTCAGGTGCCCTTGATCCTAATATCGGTGCCACGGCGCCCTTAATAATCCAGGGGTCTTAATAAGGCCTACCCAGAGACGCTAAATATTATTATATTACCCCATACATCCTTAAAATCCAGTTATCACAGGTACCCTTAATATTCCATACTCCAGGTACCCAGTGTACCCTTATAATCCAGACAGGCCTACCCACCCCATGTGTTCATACACACGTGTAGGCCTAGATTTCACAACCCCCTTCGCGGACGCCCCCCCCCCCCCCCCCCTAAAAGTTGCCAAGTCTTTCATAGAACACGCCGCCGCTGTATTAAATAAATTTAGATCCGCGCCGACGCCACTGGTGGTTTTTTTTAGTGGTTTTATGAAGTTTTATGGAGGGTCTTTCATAGTTGGCGGGAGGCGGGTTCTCACCATGATCACTTTGTACCCACCCAGTTCAGTGTTAGCCATCCGTTTATTTTATTTTTCGACCTATTGACATTAAATTATTTCTCCAGTAGGACTATTTCTGCATGCATATTTTGCTCTAACAGTTCCTTGTTTATTTATAGGCCTATCCCCCATGTATAATATGATATCACGGTTTTCTGGCCTATCTATGTTTTTATATAGCACGCCATGCCCGTGGCCGCATTGTGGATGGGTCCGCGATGGGACTGAGGCACTGTCGTATAAACGCATTTTCCCTGTCACTATTTAATACATGTTATCCTGGATGCAGGCCTACCGTTTACGCCGGCCTTGCTCCCAGTTCCTTCAAAGGGGTCCCTGTATAATACCCTGGCTATATGATTGACTTTTTGTTGTTGTCTCATCATGCCGTTTTCTTGGGTTTGCACTATGGAGCAACGGATGCTTGCCGCCTTTACTCTACCGCATAACAAACTACGCTTTGCGCCACTAATGCGTGTGCACCTACGCGTGTTCCGGTATCGCCCGATAACGCGTGCGCCGGCAATCGGCGCCTGACTACGCGTGCGCCGGCAGCAATCGCCTGAATACGCGCGCGCCGACAATCGCCCGATTACGCGAGTTGTGCGCCGGCCATCGCCATGGCGTGCTCAGCGTATACGCGGCGCGTAGCAATAACATAGCAACGTGCTAAAAAACCTCGAATTTCACGAAATCTAACCCAAATTTAAAAAATCAAACATAAACTGGTTCGTCGTGGGACCGATACGCACTCGCACAGAAAATTTGAAGTCAATCGAAGGTGCGGAAAGTGGAGAACATCTCCGTACAAGAATCGGCGATTCCGTATTATTATATAGACTAGCGGCGTACCCTCGCTACGCTCGGGCACTCGCTAGCTGGGTATTTTTATCTAAATTAGATACCTTCAATGATTTGTAGCAAAATGGGCATAGATAATGAGTTCAAAATTGTAGATCCCTGAATTATTTTTTTTCATTTGAAATAGACTTTGTTTACAGAAATTGAGTTTTGTGATATCTTTGAATCTCGGACCCAATTTCAATACCCCATTTAGGAGGGAAACCATGTTATAGTTACCCCATTTGTTGGAAGTGGCTCTTTTTACTTCAGGCTTTTCTTCCATCTTTTCTAACTTTCATTTCATTCAGCCAGCATGCTTAGGCCTATGCTTTTTAAGCCTGGCCCGAGCAAGTTTTCATTTTGCTTGAGCCTGGTCCCTTCAGGACCCAAGCGTGTGTCCGTACGGACCGACGGTTTAAACAAACAAACAAACAAACAAACAAACCCCCCAAAATGTGCAGTACCAACCCCATACCCCATATAGTGTATACATGGTATAGAAGATAGTGTGCGGTTAGTCGTCAACATGATCAAAGCGTATATAGGCTATTGTGCAATAGCAAGAGGTCCTTGATACTCAGGTGCCCTTAATCCTAATATCGGTGCCACGGCGCCCTTAATAATCCAGGGATCTTAATAAGGCCTACCCAGAAACGCTAAATATTATTAGGTATCCCATAATAAGACATGAAATAACCACTCTGGTATAGGCCCTACCCCATACATCCTTAAAATCCAGTTATCACAGGTACCCTTAATATTCCATACTCCAGGTACCCAGTGTACCCTTATAATCCAGACAGGCCTACCCACCCCATGTGTACATACACACGTGTAGGCCTAGATTGCACAACCCCCTTCGCGGACGCGGACGCCCCGGCCCCCCTACCCCCCCCCCCCCCCCCCCCCCCCCCTTAAAAGTTGTCAAGTCTCTCATAGAACACGCCGTCGCTGTATTAAATAAATTTAGGTCCGCGACGCCACTGGGTATTTTTAGTGGTTTTATTAAGTTTTATGGTGGGTTGACGGGAGGCGGGTTCTCACCATGATCACTTTGTACCCACCCAGTTCAGTGTTAAAGCCATCCGTTTATTTTATTTTTCGGCCTATTGACATTAAATTATTTCTCCAGTAGGACTATTTCTGCATGCATATTTTGCTCTAACAGTTCCATGTTTATTTATAGGCCTATCCCCCATGTATGATATCACGGTTTTCTGGCCTATCTATGTTTTTATATAGCGCGCCCTGCCCGTGGCCCGCGTTGTGGATGGGCCCGCGATGGGACTGAGGCACTGTCGTATAAACGCATTTTCCCTGTCACTATTATTTATTAACACATGTTATCCTGGATGCAAGCCTACGGTTTGCGCCCTATACGGTTTGCGCCGGCCTTGCTCCCAGTTCCTTCAAAGGGGTCCCTGTATACCCTGGCTATAGATGGTGTGACCGGTGACGTCATGTATTTACAAATGGGACACCCTCTCTTGATTCCCTCCGGGCAGAATATACAGTAAAGTTAATGAAGACAACATGAAATTTCTTTCTAATGAATTGTAAAACTCATTTATTTTTAATTCTTTTTGTGAAATTCGATAGCTTATAGCATTCCTAAGCAAGTTTAAAGACAGTTTTGATAACAATTTGCTGTAACACCACAATCTAGTTAGAAAACCTGATCTGGCCTATGTAAACTATAGGAATCTTGCCCGGTTAGTTTTGTCTCAAATCAACAGAGGGCGTCATAAATGTAAACAACGGTCACCTCATCTATATGATTGACTTTTTGTTGTTGTCTCATCATGCCGTTTTCTTGTACTAATAGGGTTTGCACTATGGAGCAACGAATGCTTGCCGCCTTTACTCTACCACATAACAAACAACGCTTTGCGCCACTAACGCGTGTGCACCTACGCGTGTTCCGGTATCGCCTGAATACGTGCGCGCCGACAATCGCCCGATTACGCGAGTTGTGCGCCGGCCATCGCCATGGCGTGCTCAGCGTATACGCGGCGCGTAGCAATAACGTAGCAACGGGCTAAAAAACCTCGAATTTCACGAAATCTAACCCGAATTTTAAAAATCAAACATAAACTGGTTCGTCGTGGGACCCATACGCACTCGCACAGAAAGTTTGAAGTCAATCGAAGGTGCGGAAAGGGGAGAACATCTCCGTACAAGAATCGGCAACTCCGTATTATATATAAGATGTCATGTAATAAGATGACGACATTTGAAAATCCGAAACAATTTTTATGACTACCGGATGTGGAAACAAAGCTATCTTGCCGCGTGTATGTCTCTAAAAAACCATGAACATGGTGAATATTCAACGATGAAATGAATTAAGCGTTTGAAACTTTAAAAAAATACGAATAAGATATATTTTCAACTACTTGAGAATAAAGATAACATTACTTTTAGAAGAAAAAAACCCAAATGCATACAATATTCTTCCCTAGCATGTCCTATGAAGCTGAATATAGACGCAACGCTTCTAAGATGCCATATCAAATTTCGTTTTCAATATTCACTATCTGTTATTAATAATATCTTATATTAACTTAGTATCGAATATTCTTTATGATTGTGGTTGTAGGCTAACATTGCGATATCAAATTTATATTGATCTGTGACAGAGATGGTGGGTGTCCTACCTTAAACGCATAGAGAATATTCCAGAAATATGAATCGGAGATTATAACAAATGCTATTATTAATATGCTCTAACACTATCGCCAGAGGGCGTTGTGCAAATGTTCAACTTGAAAGTACATGTAATGATCCAGATTTCGGCATGTTGCTCATAAATTGTCATTAACATCTCTATGCTTTAACACTGGGGATCATGAACGTCGCTTTAATTATGGCGCATTGCTTCACGCCAACATTGACAACATTAAATGAGCCAATCACAATAAAAATACTACCCAGATTATTCCATTGCGTACGCATCGTGTTCTACAGTTCCTTTGAGATTGGAACAAAATAGTTCACCAGAAGACAAGGTCAATATAGAAATTCCCTGTTCTGGTGAGCATTCGTTATAATGTAAATGAAGTGCAATTTACATCTCTACATCTTACACTGGAGATCATGAACATCCTTCTAATTATGGCACTTTACTTCGCACAAACACGACATAAGTGAGCTAATCCACAGATTGACCATCTGTGATTGCGGCGTACTCATCGGGTTCTACAGTTCCTTTGAGATTGGAACACAACAGATCACCAGAAGACAAGGTCAATATGAAAACCTACCGGGTAATCCTAACCAGGTACACTGTATCAAGTACGTTATCCATGAGTGTCCAACGCAACAAAACATAAACAATGCATTTCGAGATCGACATTTTGTGCCCAGGAAGCATTTACACGTGATAAAATCGATAACATTTCCTTCAAGCTAATTTCCCAGGCGAATCTCTACCTCAAGTAGCCTCTCCTAAATAAGTAGTCTTATATAACTTGGAGGTCTTACAAATGGGAAGCACGGTTTGAAACAATGATTGCGAGCATTCGGAAAGTTTACAATAGATATAGGTTATGATATTGAAGATTGTGGTTGGTCTTACGACGACAGTTTTAGGTATTGTACTCATAAATACGATGCGTATAAAAGTAAGCTAAGTGGGGCTATTTTAACATAATTGTATTGGACTAATTATGAAATACACCCTAGCAGTGATGTTGAAAGCCATTATGCGACCGATCTTTACATCTATAATTGACGATCCGTGCGCTTACTATCTATTTCCGTAACACAAAACGTGCTCTGTGAATGAATGAGGCCTTTCTTGCAAATCTCAAGTTTGTGGGTACAGTGCTTTACACATTGTCTGTAGATGTCTGATGTAGTAGTATCGAACTCCATTCATTTACCCTCGGAAGTCATATATATGTCCATCAGCTGTTTGTAAGGTAACTAATATACGGGTAGGGTGTGATTGTAGTGAAGTATTAAAACCCATCTCGATTACCCTACACAATTATTCAGTTACACTACGAAAGAGGCCATAAAGATGGAAAATGTGCTAACTGTTAACTTTTAGTAGATTTAATTCATAGTAAGTCGTATACATAGCGAAGTCAAAATATAATGTAAGAATATAACACCAATTTGGATAACAAACGATCTAATAATAGATGAAGCTGTATTTCTCCGGGGCACTGAATGCGACATGAAAAAAGGGGGAAAATACGACCTATAGAGCGAGTCTTTTTTATACGAGTTTACGGATTTACGACATAAAAAGAATCGCACGGGATATAATCAACTGCGCTCTCTTTACACGTTCGTCCCGCTAGCAAGCCCAAATAGGTGTAAAAGCATAAAGGCATCTGATCAATTTTGTTTTCAATTCTCACCACATTCTATTCCAATTGCATATAGATGTGCAAATATATGAGACAACTTTCCAAGTTGAAGGCAGAATAAACCGATCCCCTCCCATACAAAACACTGTCAACAACTAGACACTAATTAGTATGCAATGTTGCAGGTGAACATTTACCTTTAGTTATTCTTTCTTAGGTATATTATTTTACATTTGTTCTGTCGTATTTATCGGATACTAATATTTGCTACTGGAGCCCTGTGTCTACTCTTGTTTCGTGATTGGATAAACAAGGTATGTCATATGAAATCCATGCTCACGGTAGAGATATTGCAGTCAGATATACTTCTTAAATATCTGAGTTTAGACATTGTATTTCAGCAACACAGTTAATCAATTCACATCATGTTACACGACGACCTTGTCTTAGCATTGATCGGATTTTAGTTGAGTAGTTGAGAGATAGTGTTGTTTAGAGGTCCCGCAGGCTCACTATTTGGATGTTATCATATTTTATCCATTACAATTTTGGTTTCATAATATTCGATTCATAACACAGTTTTGGTTTCGTAATATTTGATTCATATCAAATTGGGTTTGGTAATAATTGATTCATAACAATTTTGGGTTGGTAATATTTGATTCAACACAATATTGATTTGGTAATATTTGATTCATAACAATTTTAATTTGGTAATATTTGATTCATAACAATATTGGTTTGATTAATAACAATTTAAGCTTGGTAATATTTGATTCGTAAAAATGTTGGTTTGGTAATTTTTGATTCATAACAATTTTGGACTGGTAATATTTGATTCATAACTATATGTTTTTTTTAATATTTGATTCATAACCAATTTGGTTTGGTAATATTTGATTCATAACCATTTTGGTTTAGTAATATTTGATTCGTAACCATTTTGGTTCGATAATAATTAATTCATAACAATTTTGGGTTAGAAATATTTGATTCATAACAATTATGGTTTGGTGATATTTGATTCATAACAATTTTGGTTTGGTAATATTTGATTCATAACAATTTTGGTTTGGTAATATTTGATTCGTTACAGTTTTGGTTTGGCAATATTTGATTCATCACAATTTTGGTTTGGTAATACTTGATTCATAGCAATTATGGTTTGGTAATATTTGATTCATAACAATATTGGGAAAAGTGTACTTTAGGTCCCGATACTGGAACATTTTATATGTACTAGTATTACTGGAACACCCAGTATCGTCCGATACTGGTACAAAATCAGTGTTCCAGTATCACCCGATACTGGCACATATAAAATGTTCCAGTATCGCCGGGCGATACTGAAACATAATTATGTACCAGTATCGTTCAATACTGGGACAAATCTCACTGGTATCACTCACAGTCGGTTGTAATTTTATGGGGGACACCCTGTACTTACAGGGCAAGTATTGGTATAGCTGCATATTCATGATACTAGCAGTGTCGTCTAAACTGTTATTGTTTCCCATAATTGCAGTCTTAGATTAAACATATCTTGAGTAATTTGGAGTCACATGTTTAATTGATTTTATATATGGTTGTTACGAATCAAATATAATCATACCAAAATTGTTACGAATCAACTATTACCAAACCTGAATAGTTATGAATCAAATATCACCAAACCAAAATTATTACGAATCAATAATTACCAAACCAATATTGGGACAAAAATCTACTTTAGGTCCCAGCGCTCAATACTGGAACATAAACGTTGCCAGTATCGGTCGATACTGGAACATTTTTATGTTCCAGTATCGGGCGATACTTGTATACGTGATCGTGACTTCAAGAATAAGTATCCAAATATTATGACATTGAAAATTCATGAAGAACACTTATTTTGTAACACTTTGGATTCGATCAAGTCGTTCACTAAAATATTGTAAATTAATTGCGCTTTACGAAACTATAAATTTAATTACATTTGGATTTTAATTTTTAAAGTGACAATCACCTAAAAGACGGTTGTAATCTTTGTTGAGACACCCTGTATCTTTAATTTTCTTCTCACTGTGTTGGCAATTCTGTTATATGAAAGTAGCCAAATGGTAAATTAATAATTCTTAAGGGCAAATATGATTCAGCGTGGAAGGCGTAGATGCTGGTCGCAATCGATTCATTGGCACGTTTAACAGGATATTCCCCGTAGCAGCAGGTCAAAGTTCAATATCATCATCATTATTCAGTTGCATGCTCGCACACCTACAAGTTTTCGGCGTCATCATCACGTATTAATTTTTCTCAGCTATGCCCAACTTGTGATACATGATGTAACATTTGGTTTAATTTATGTTTCCATTTGAATGGTTATGTGTGTTATTTCAATTTCTATTACGGTTGGTTTGGGCGGAAAAGAGACGATGTTACAGATGGAATATTTTGTCAATAGTCCAATTCATACTTATTACATTATTGTTAAAAAATCATAGCTACATAATGCACTTTCTATAAATATATTCGATGGAAACGTCTCTAAAAGTGATTTATATGCCTATGAATGGAAATGGCCAATACGGCAAGCAGCCCTGGTCCTCATTCCGAGCAGCATAACTCACACTATTACTATGCGGATATTCAGCTCTATAGCGGAATAATCATATCTGTACTTAAACATATGCAAACTGCTGTATCCTCTTTTCTCTCTG
Organism: Ophiura sarsii; assembly: GCA_035610835.1. Lineage (NCBI taxonomy): Eukaryota > Metazoa > Echinodermata > Ophiuroidea > Amphilepidida > Ophiuridae > Ophiura > Ophiura sarsii. The sequence goes on from CM069450.1 coordinate 61,409,384, forward strand.
TGTATTCATTCTTTCTTGGCCTAGTATACTTTCTACTTTTACACAATTCAACACTACCTTTAGTTATCGTAGTTATGGTTAGCTCTATAGTAGCACACACAGTTGCATTTATATCATTCCCATATTTCCCCTATCAATGTTATTGTAGGGATACTTCTTACCGTTTGCAACTCACTCGGGTTATGCTATAACAGACAGATTTGGATCATTGAAACACCCTCAACCACCTTTTGCATTCCCCCAAGCTCTTACGTTATTTCGACTATATAGAGGTTTTACTGTGATTTTAAGCTCTAAAGTAGGTAAATAGTGATGCTTTTAAGATTTCAGAGCGACTAGATTTCAGAATTAAATACTAAATGTAGTAGACATGCCAGCGTTGTCTGCTAAACTACAGGATGCCATCTATTCTTTACCAAGCTGTCAACACCAATACACTTTGCTAGTCTGAGTAGTTTACTAAAGATCTACATAATCATCATGAGGCTGAGAGCCGTAATGTTCCGTGCAACCAAAATAAATCCCTTAGTTTGTGGTCCAATTCAACATTTGTAAAGAGACTTTTCAACAATGAATGCATGGGTGACAGACGACAGGCGTGAATTGTGAATAACATATAATGAGACATTTCATTGCGAATTGCACGTATTTATTCTCAAATTTTCCTCGGAATCATGTATCATCTACTTTAACACTTTCCACACGGCTTTTGGTTTAACCATAATTATACAAAATAGATTTTTCCGAAACCTTTCCCAACTTTCAAGGTCTATCTCAAGGATTACTGAACCAATACTAGGCATAATTGTACATATTTCGATGCATTTCTCATGGTGATTCCAAATATGGTAATGCAATTTAATAATGTTGACATTTTTTAAACATTTTGTGGACATTTTGGAATGTCGTCTGCAGATGCCTGTCGCGTGAAAAGGGTTAAAAACTTACATCGCACCAAATTACATTAGTTAAGCCTAAATATAGGAACCTAAAGGCGGCTTCACAAATTTGAGAGAACAAAAGTTATAAATGTTACCATTCCGTCCAAAAGTTGAAGGTCTTACCTTGTAACCCATCATATGACCATACATCATCCCAACTCCTCTCTGATCTTTGTGATTGCTCCTCCGCAGATGCACCTGTCAACAGAAACAAAGAGATTTAGTTTAATAGGACTTGGGTAATAATTAGAAGATTTATTAGTTATAATATGAATGTGAATTATGTTACTCTTTTTGAGTGCAACTCAAGTACTTTAGTCCTTATTCATTTAAATTGCGGCAATTTAAACATTAACAAGAATTGTGAACAAATAATTCAGCCTACACCCGCCTATCACACAACAGTATGCATTCTTATACCGTTCTCAAGTATTAAAACTCAAGTATTAAAACTCAAGTATTAAGTATAAGCCCTTGCCTATTTGAAAATAAAATACCACTAGACACAATTGTATTATTTTTATCTACAGATGCAGTACGCGCAGAGCATAACAAACGCTGACCTGTATTGCTTTTATATTGATGTTCAATCAGACATAGGCCTGCCTACCTCTGGAATACTGCCATATCAGTTCACATTGAACTTTTGTTTGTTTCTTGTTTCTGACCTTCTCTCTTGATAACAAATTATACATTATTATATAGTTATGGCAAGTAGTTTAAAGGGGCATTGAGAGATATGGGAGTGCGCCCTCAATTTCCCTTGAAATCGGGTTTTTTGCACGTATATTAACTACCATCTGAAACCGATTGTTCGCTGTATATCATGTACATTTTCACGATTTGGTCATTTCGATGTACATCACATTGTAATTATCAGCACCACTCATCACATAAATTGCTTCAACCAAAATGTCTATCTAGCGTCATCATTCAACCCCTTTTCCATACATTATTACACTTCAGGGTTCCTTCGTACTTTATCTCTTAAAACTATTTTTTTTCTTCCAAATTCATTTTTTCTCGACAATCTCAATGCCCCTTTAGTTTGTCATCCTCAAAACAAACAAAAAAGAATGAATAAATGATCGATGATGGAAGATTGAATCATTGGTAATAGCTTATATCTGGTATCCAACTACGAACGGGAACTTTAAAGTACAACGTTTTGTTCTAGATTAGAGATTTTATTTAGTTGCTACAATAAACATACATTTTTTCACTTTTTTGAAAAAATTCCCTAAACACTGTGTATGATTTTTGCTTGAAATCCCTAAACATAGAAAAACCCAAACATGGGTCCCAAATCGCGACAAAAGAGATAAGTCAGTCATTCTTTAAAGTTAAAATACCCCCATAAAAAGATTTCAAACTTCCAGCGGCATACATTTCAAACCAATATGTAGCTAACTCGAGTTAATTCGATGTTTTTGCATTTCTTTACTTGATCATTGAATTCTGAACATTAACCAAAATGTAACTAATCCACACAGAAAGAAAAAAAGTCAGTCATCATCGAAAATGAGTCATTTTGTCCGTGTAGTGACACACTATGGCTCAAAATGAGTCATTTTGTCCGTGTAGTGACTCATTTTACGATAATGACTCACTTATTTTTTTCTGTGCAGTATGGAAAATTTACCTTGTCTTCATTCCATATGAGCACGATCAAAATAAGATTACGCTTTTCTGTATTTTGTATCGATCTATCCAACTTGTACAATGTACTTATGAAAGAAATAAACAACCAGTGGCGTAGCCAGGTTTTTCATAGAAGTGGGGGAGGGGTAGGGGGTGAGGCAAAACAGTAAACCGACAAGACTTATCCATGAACCGACAAGACTTTAACATGAACCGACAAGACTTTAACATGAACCGACAAGACTTTAATATGAACCGACAAGACTTTAACATGAACCGATAAGAATTTTACATGAACCGACAAGACTTTAACATGAACCGACAAGACTTTAACATGAACCGACAAGACTTTAATATGAACCGATAAGACTTTAACATGAACCGATAAGATTTTACATGAACCGACAAGACTTTAACATGAACCGACAAGACTTTAATATGAACCGACAAGACTTTAACATGAACCGATAAGATTTTACATGAACCGACAAGACTTTAACATGAACCGACAAGATTTTAATATGAACCGACAAGACTTTAACATGAACCGATAAGATTTTACATGAACCGACAAGACTTTAATATGAACCGACAAGACTTATATATGAACCGACAAGACTTTAACATGAACCGATAAGATTTTACATGAACCGACAAGACTTTAACATGAACCGACAAGACTTTACCATGAACCGACAAGACTTTACCATGAACCGGCAAGACTTTACCATGAACCGACAAGACTACCATTTTGTCAACTTTTGATATAGTCGAGTGAGAAACTAGTGACGGGCCGGGGGTGGCGTGACGTTCCCAAAACCGTCGCGAAAAATTGCTATTGGGGGCGCCCTCTGACTACGCCACTGATGTAAACAGCACTACATATTCCTTCATTATCATGATGCTGTGTAATCTAAGTAAGATTTTATTTTTGAATTCACCTTTAGGCAGGTGCCTGGGATTTATCATATTAAAATGACAGATTTTACAAAAAGTACATACACGTTTATATCTTTAGGTTAAAATACACAACATAATACATAATAAACAGCCATTTTTGTACTATTGTGCATATCCATGTATACAATGAAACACGCATGAGCTCGAGTACGATTTATATACCCTTGGGGCATTTTCAAATCACACGCCAGCAAGTCACAATATCATCTAGAGATGCAGTACCCGCAGGACATTACGAACCCTCGTTGCACCACACTGACAAATTTGGAACGAAACATTGTAAAAAGGCTTTACTTTAAAGGTAGATGTTCCGATTTTCAACTTGGAAGTTTTCTATTCTACATGAAAGGTCATCCTTAAAAAAGTCGTGTTCCAAAGTTTGAGTTGCATAGCTCTAATGGTTCTTATTTTAGACGCACAAGATGCTGTGAACTGTACCCATTGAGTAGTACACAAACTATATCGGTGGTTACCACCATTCGCGGTAATTCGACGTTATTTCATCGATTTCTCCGTAATTATACCGATTTAGGCCGTCAAATTTTAGTATGATGATGAGAAAAATACGAGCTTTCATATGATATGAAAATCTCCGTATGTTTGAAATAATTCTGTGTTACGAAAATGTGATCGGGTCATCTACCTTTAATAACCGCGCCGGCTTTGCTTTCACCCTATGGTTTTCATTTTAACCATTAACGTTATTATTTTCAAAGGTTTGTGACCCGATCTTTACCATTACTTCTATTTAAGGTTGAAATCAAAATCAAATGTTCCAAATGTTTTTACTTGCGATTATTTTTTCTACTGGAAACATGTGTTTCATTTTCAAAAGTGACTTCTTGGACACCCTATAGGCTTATTATTTATTCGGACACACACTTTTGGAACAGTGGCCGCAGTCTTCTCGACTAATGCGTCCATCAAACATTACACAATGTTTTAGAATATAAAAAAGGAAAATATATACAAATATTTACATGGTCACATAGAATCATGCAAGGTTAATGCTACGGTCCATGCATGTTTTAAATTTAATTTGCAAAACATATCAAATAAATGAAGTAAGTGAAAATCATCACTTGCAGTAAGAACATGATTTGAAAGACCTTACATAAGACACAATTTTATTGTTAGATTACCCGATATACAGATAATAGAGATTCTCCAAAATTCTTCTAAATTATGGAGTAATAATTGATTTACAAGCTTGCGATATACTATACCGAACCTATGTCTTAAAGACAATAACCACAAATGTCCAGATATTGCGGTTGTAGCGATGCCAAGACTTGATTAAATTAAAATGACATTTACCATATCGTGGATACTACGCACCGTACATAACAAGGTCTTTACGACATTTGAAATCAATACATGGTTTTACGTTAGCGCATTTTGAAAATCAAATTTTTTGTTTGTTCGGACTGGGCAGAAATAGGGGTTTTACATTGTCAGTAGGAAAAATCATTATTAATGGTGTGTAACTATTTACGTACAACTATGAAAATAAGTTTTTACGCCAATTAAAAATGAATTGAAGGCAAACAAAGACTATTTGTCCATTAGGTGAAGCTCGACCATTGCTTCACCACACTCGTATCGACCCATGTCTAAAAATAGTATTAACGGTTTGAAATCGTTACATTATGGAGCGCTATTAAAACGTTCCATGTCCCTAAAGAATATACGTATCTGTTAAACTTATATTTCATTTATAAATTGGTTAAAATTGTCCCTGGTCACTGTTTTACAAATGTCAATGCTATAGATATAAACGTGTTAGCGACTGTTATTTTAAATGAGACGCTTGTCTAATTAGATCTGAAATATCTCACATGAGTTTTCAATGAATTAAATACCGGTGTATATATGATTTTAGTTCAAAGGATTTTTCTTAATACCGTATCAAAAAGTACCTTTTTTATAAGAAAAAGTTGAGGGTTTTCAATACTGATGGTTCCGTTTTGCTAATGAGTTTGTGTAATCATTATTATTCGCTGTGTTGAAATATTGTCATTGACGTTATCTATCATTGTTATTTGAAGCACGGGCTTATCTTCCATCAAAGATTTGTTATTTCATTCAAAACAATATGTTTAGCTGTTTTTGTTCGTCTGAAAATTTCCACCAATTTAAAAGATGAAAAGATACACTTTTACAAAATAAGATAGATAAAGAGTCGATTGTGAAGATCTTGAGTATTCTTTCATTTCAAACTCTCGTCTGTATCACATGATATTATTATATTTTACTATTCCTACTGTAAATTAATCATATTTCAAGAATAATATTGTATACGAAATGTAATTACGAGATGAAATAAGTCACGTGATTAGTTGACCGCGCAAAAGATTTTAGAAATTCTTACGTCGTCTGCATAAGTGTATCTACAATGCCATCTCATCTCGATTCCTTTTGGTCCCCCAGGATTTACTTATGTATTGCATTATTCAAAATAATAAAGAATATCTGACCATGAAGATATATTTAGAATGGATTAATATTTCAAATGTGCAGATTATGGAGTAAGGATTACAATGTGTTCCAATGCAATTTTTCCTATTTTCCAGACGAAATGCAAATACTATATCATATATCGGATATAAAGCTTAAAACATAATCATAATACATTGATAACCCCTAGTTTGTTGAAAATAAAAAGTAGCATATAATTTATACATAGGCCTAATTGTTGGAAGCTTAGTAAAATGTTACTGTCGGTTATCCTATTAAACTAACTGCATACACACACTTTATAACGGAGCTGGAGCTGTAATGCAGGATTTATTTATTGCTTATCTTACATACTGTATCAGCATTGTATCAGACTGTAAACTACTCATTGCTATCAGATGTTAATGCATTTTCCAGTTTGTAATCCCCTTTAAGGTCAAGAGCACAAACAGCTATAATTCTTTGGCGTACATCCGATTATGAAATGAGATAAGATCGATATTTAGCTCCATACAAATAGTATTAATGCCGATGTATATTATTTATTATCAAATGAATGTCAGCTCAAATAGGTAACATGTACAATTTGCATACTTGTATCTAAGCTACTTATGTTTTAGGATTGCAAGTGTGAGAAATAAGTTTTTAAAATTACCATGCTTTTAAGGACTAGAAATTAGTTAACTAAAACGCGTTTTTCCCAACCACCGTTACTAGTTTACTACAAACCCATATGATATATTCTTTAGCTTTGAAGTATCAAACATGTATCACTAAATAAGGACGAGGTCTTCTATCAATCTATGTATTGAGTCAAGTCTTTCCCATCTTTTCCTCACACACAAGCAATTGTTTGAATTCTTCTTTACTTTTTACTTTATGAAAATGTTTGGATTTCTTTTTTTAAATGAAAATTTTTGAATTTGTTTTTAATTAGAATATTTTTGACGATTTTTGAAATTGTTGAAATTCACCAAAACGTTTGGCCGTAGAACATAGTTGGTTGTTTTCGTCGCCCAAGCTCACATCAGCTGGACTCTGCCCAAGCTCACATCAGCTGGACTCTGCCCAAGCTCACATCAGCTGGACTCTGCCCAAGCTCACATCAGCTGGACTCTGCCCAAGCTCACATCAGCTGGACTCTGCCCAAGCTCACATCAGCTGGACTCTATCCATATCAATCTTCTATATACCCTAAAAACTTCGTACAATGGTCAAACTGATATGTTTTAAGACTGTGTAGAGTTTAAACGTTGAATCAATTCTAAATCCTTAAAAGTAGGATATATAATGTGTTTCGCTCAGCTGCACGCTCTTCTTGTAAGACCAGCACTACTAACATACTAAGGATTGTTACATATGGCGCTAGATCGTTTGCCATCGCTGCACCATCACTAAGGAGGATTACATGTTTGTAGTCTCTATCTGCATAGCTCGAAAACATTGAAGTCAGTGCTGAAAACATTTTATTTAAACAATACTACTACTAACTTTTAAATTGCATATCACCATTCTCACTTGTATGTCTGTTTTAATGCTATACGGTATTTTAAATTGATATATACACTATAGAAATGTTTATAACTTCAATAATTTTCTTGTTATGTCTTTAAGCGTTTAGCAAGCGCTCAGAGGCTTTTTTCATTTGCAATACAAACTACTTAGTATTATTATTAATATAATATGATGTACGAGTCGTTGTGTTTCACACTCCATCAGTCGGCTGTCAATTTGATCTGTCAGTCGTGTTCGATAATGGTTGGAAATAACTTCATACACTTTAAGTACTTTACGAACCAATCAGAAATTAGGAAACTGTATTGAAAGTGCCGAAATCAAATGCACTCCGCGTTCGCGCCGTACATGCGCGCCGTACATGCGCGCCATACACGCGCGCCGTACATGCGCGCACCACGAGATTTGATTCGTCGTTCAAGGAGCACGAGTTCGACGATTTTTACTGCGGGTGATCTAAAACTTGTTAACATGTTTTTCTACTTTATTAAAGAAATTCAAAATATGATATAATTTAATATAATACACATAATACTTACAACCCTGAAATAGAGACATAAGCCTGACACAAGCAGCTATAGTAAGTATTATGGTAGATGATGTAAAGGAAGTAGAACTTTTTTTGTATAAGGGAGTGTTCATAAATACTTTGGTGGGGGTTGGAAAAAATGGAAGGGCATCAGAAATAAAATGTCCTGCAAAAGGGGATTACTAAAAAAATGGTATTTAATAGGGGGATAAAAAAAAATCCAACATTTTTTGGCCGCTTCGCGCACACGAAAAAAGGCTATTTTTTCTTAAAATAAAATAAATAAGTACAGTTCCTTTTCAAAGGGATTCGTTCCAAAATGTGTCATAGTTTAGTACAACGGTTCGTAATGTCCTGTGGGTACTACATCTCTAGATGATATTGTGACTTGCTGGCGTGTGATCTGAAAATGCCCCAAGGGTATATAAATCGTACTTGAGTATTAGCGCGGTATAGTTTATTATTGTGCACTATAGACAAGAAATGTTTAAGTGCTATGTCATTGTTAGGTTTATCAACCTAAAGATTGACAGAATGACTCCCAGATATAGGCCTACTTCTATAAAACATTTGTTCTTGGGCATGGGGACACTCTGAATACATTGCATGACTGCCATGATACTAAACCTGTGTCTGTAGACAATAATCACAAATATCCAGATGTTGTGCTTGAAACAATGCCAAGACTTGATCAAATTAAAGTGACATTTATCATAAACATAGACGTTGTGCAAAACAACGTATTTGCGACATTTTAAATCAATACATGGTTTACATTTGCGCATTTAAAAAATTAAGTTTGTATCTGTTTGAACGGAATGTAACTGTTTGGTATGTAGCTTTTTACGTCGAACTATAAAAAATAAAGTATAATAGAGAAGCTCATCCCAACTGAAAGAGCGAAATAAACACATAACAAATGTCGTTGAATGTCCCAACTCGTAAAAGCAAGGACATTCACCGGCATGGGACTCGAACCCACGATCTCCTATATACTAGAACAGGCGCTTAACCAGTCGGCCACTGGTACTTGCTGATATACAGCACTTTGAATAAGTTTTACGCCAATTAACGGAAATAAGCTCAACTCAAATATCTTTCACTATTTTGAATAATACAATACATAGTCAATCCATAGGGACCAGACGAAATCGCAATGAGATGGTATTATAGATATACTTATGCAGACGATGTGAAGGTTTCTAAAACCTAAGACTTGTCCACTGGTCAAGTGACTGATTACATCTCGTAATTACATTCCGTGTACAATATTATTCTTTAAATATGATTAATTTATAGTAAGATTCGTAAAATCTAATAATATCATGTGATACTGACGAGAGTTTGAAATTAAAGAATACTCAAGATCTTCACAATCAACTCTTATCTATAGCTTCCCTTTGTGAAAGTGCATCTTTTCATCTTTCAAATTGGTTGAAAATTATCAGCAGAACAAAAAACACCTTTCGAATTAATAAAATCTTTGAAGCAAGAAATGTCCGTACTTCCAATAACAACGATAGCGTAGAGTAATCTTTGTATTTCCATACAAAGGATTAAAAGTCATCTTGATTATACATACTGACTATTAAAGGTGTATCTTCCAATCACTTTTTTTGGCTATGATTTTTTTTCACATCAAAATATTTTTATATCGGAAGAATCCCCATATTTTTCTCATAATGTCTGTAAAATCTTAGGGGCTAGAAATGTTCCATTTAGAAATTATAGGCTAAAACGTGGTGAATTACTGCCAAAGGTGGTTAACCACCCGTCAGTTTGTTGTGTACTACTCCATGGGCAGATTTCTTGTGATCGTGTCCTTCTGAAATAAGTACCATTGGAGTTATGCAACTCACACTTTGGACAATTTAAGGATGACCTTACATATAAAATAGAAAACATCAAGTTGAAAATCGGGCCAGAAATTAGAACATCTACCTTTAACATCGAAAATATCACGTTGGAAAAAATACTTTAACAATAACAAAGCAAATAGATAGTACTTTTTATGTTTGAAAACAAAATGCTTTGAAATAAAATCATATAGAAAAAGTGTACTTTAGGTCCTACATTCTAGACCGTACTAGTATCGTCCCATACTGGAACACCCAGTATCGTTCGATACTGTATTCCAGTATCTGGCGATACTGGAGCATATATATATCCCTATACCAGTATCGTTCAATACTGGGATAAATCACTACCGGTAGAATGTGTGTACCAGTATCGCTCGATACTGGAACATAACAACGTTCCAATATCGCTCCATACTGGAACACAATTTGATGTTCTAGTATCGACCGATACTGGAACAATAAAATCGTGCCAGTATCAATCGATAGTGGCAACCTTTATGTTCCAGTATTGAACGATACCGGTATACCAGTATCTGGGACCAAAGTTAGACCTAAAGTACACTTTTCCCAATCAAATACACTGATATTTGATTTATTGCATACTGATGAGATATATTTAAGATCTAATTAGACGAGCGTCTCATATAAAATAACAGTCGCTAACACGTTTATATCTAGCATTGACATTTGTAAAGCAGTGACCAGGGACACTTTTAACCAATTTATAAATGAAATATTACTTATAAGATACATATATTCTTCAGGGACATATCGCGTTAGAAAGATTTAATAGCACTCCATAATGATTTCAAGCCGTTAATACTACTTTTAGACATGGGTCGATAACAGTATGGCTAGAATAGCTACGGTTGAACCTCCTAATGGACAGAAAGGCCGATGTTTGTGTTGAGTTCACTTCTGTTAATTGGCGTAAAAGCTTATTTTCCGTAGTTCTACGTAAACATGTACACACCATTGATAATATTATTTCCAGCATGACAACGAAAATCACCTAATTTATTTCTGCCCAGTTCAAACAAAAATGCATTTTATTTTTTAAATGTACAAATGTGCGAAAGCATGAAACTCAGAGTTACGACTTCTATTCCAGCAGGTCTATTACTTTAAATCTTTATTATGCTCTTCCTTGCGGAATTGAGCAATCTATTCAAAGGTAGTCTACCTATTCGCATAATGTCACAATGTCGATACATGATAATAAATAAATTGATTTTGAAATTTCGTAAATACATTTTTATGTATTCGCGATATGCTAAATGTCATCAAGTCTAGACATTGCTACAACTTCAACGACTGGACATAAAATTACTAGTATTGTCTACAGACACAGGCTCACTATAATACTAATAGTAATAGTCAATCAACTTTTACAATGTTATTTTACATGCTTACAATGCCATATCTAACCAAATATTTGACGTTTTCAAAAGGTACTTTACGGACATTCTCTATTAATAAAAATCAGTGTGGAAATGATGCTGTGTGTAGAATGGTTGTAGTGTGTGTTGTAGAATTGTATGAATAACCTGAATCAAAGTATACTTGTAACAAAAATCGCATCATATAGTGCCTACCCCGGTGTTTCATGATCTAGTTATCAATGAACAATCAATGAACAGTCGTAAAGACTTCAATACAAATGCACATGCTTGAAAATGGAAATAGGTTATGATTACCTTTATCGAAAGAAACAGCATTAATTGCGCTTTCTACTATCATATCAACAGTTTCGATATTTTGCCATGATCAAAATGGACATTATTCAATATATGAATCAGTTTGAAAGTATTGAAACCAGATTTTTTGGCGTATTGGACGGTAAATAAATAAATTGGGCTACATCACATTTTCGTTTGAGTTTTGAGAATTTTCTTATCCTAAATTTTACTAGAAAAGGTTTGACTCATAACTGTTATTGTTTGAATACAATTCAATTATGCATATGAAGTTGAAATGTCTAACAAAAAACAACAACACACAGCTGGATTCAATCTTCTTTCAGTACTGATAAGTATTATTGACATTATTGTCTCGTTCATCATTTTACTCACAGATTGAGCCAATTCGTCCCATATGACACGATTTCAGAACTAGACCTGCTTAATTAGGGTTATTGAACAGTTTTGATTTCATTTTTCAATTTTAGCTCATTTTAGAGAGACTTATTAGAATTACGGTAATATCCCAGAGGAATAGCACACGGTGTACTGCATGCATGCTGCATACAGTAATACATGCTGTGAAAGTCCACTGACTTCCACCGCAATAAATGACATATTCTTAGGTAAGACACGAACAATTTATGCCATTTCAAAGAAATGCTTAATGCGCTCGCAAAAGTCCCTATTTTGTATGCAAATCAAGCCTTCATACGTTCAGTGAATGTTCTGAGGTGAACGGTACGAGGGTTATTGCATTTTAATACTCGACATAGAGGATCCCTTGACAATTATGCAATGTTCGCCATCGCATAATATCACTTACCTATATAACGTACAATGTTGGGAATATTTTAATTGTCACGGAAATCGTGAGGATTTACAGACAATGGCAGACGTAAAAAGTAATATTTACATTCATATACGTGGCAAAGCATAATAATTTTATAATTAAGGGGTTATTTCAACGTACCGAACAATTTATTACCGAAATACACGTGCAATGACCCCTTATCTGCAAGGCAGGTGTAATCAACATACTGTTATGGTTACGGGTATTCCACGTCAGTTATGTCTCAAAACAAGTCAAAGTAATCTTAACCCTTTGAACCCGGAGTTATTATAAGGGTTCAGTACACCCACCCTGACTTCTCCGGGGGTAAAATGCTAAATATAGTACACCTATATCATCCGTAATAAATGTTACCGATGATAGAGGGCAGTATGCCATTGTACTACACGTATAACGTAACCTATTTATAACATAAAAACGTCCGTTTTATCGCCAAAATTGCCAATCATGACCGTAAAACAATGCATCCCTGTCTACCTGAGAATCATCTGCGCCATATTGTGTTGCATATTCATCCAATTTTGCGCTATTTTTGACCGTTTTCTTCAGCTAAATGACATCAAATCACAACGAAAACCTTGCGAAACAATGTATTTCACATCGGGTGAACATCACATGACTTTCAAGTCACATGACCACTCAGTCATATGATCAATGTGTCATCTGTTCGCTCAGGTCGATTTTTCGACCTATCGGGTTATACGACGTTCTCCGATAGGTCGATAAATCGACCTATCGGGTTCAAAGGGTTAATATCTAGTTCTGAATTGTAAGATCTTTTGAAATGAGTAAACAATAACAGGTCCGAAACTCATCCAGTGATGATTTCAAGATTGAAAGGTGAACTAAAAGCCGCCCATATCTCTAAAAATATACTACTATAACCTTAAGTTATCGTAACTTAGAAACAAATTAAGAATCAAACTTGATGTATAGGCCTATATAGGAATTATTCTTAATGAGTAGATTTCGTAGGCATTACTAAACCAAATCGAACAATGTTTTGCCACAATCATACAATACAGCACATAATTATTGCAGTTTAGGGTTTTCTTTTTATTCAATTTCAATCCTTAATTTTTGAATTACGGTCGACCTAAAATGTAGTTTTTGGGACACTCTGTATAGCAAATCTTTTCTTTGCACCCACGCTTTGCGCCTAAGTGTTAAAATGATTGTGCTATCCGCCTAAGCGTTCAAATGATTTATAGCAAATCTATGATAAAATCTACTCTCAATGGTAATATATGCAGCATATTTATCGTTTCAATGATAATCATAACGCTGTTCCTCTTGCGATCGAAACATACGAGGGGTGATTGATAAGTTCGCGGTCTAAGTTAGAAGGAGATGACCTACATAGTTTTAATTTGGCATGTGTGTAGTTCGACTTGTTGGATGATTACATAGAAAGTTTGATGTTGTAATCTTGTCTTGTAATTCTGTTACATATAATTAAACATGGTCAGTCAGCGGTTTCTGTGAAATAAACCTTGAAAATGGAGAAGAAAATGACAAATCAGCCATCGTGCGGTCATCCGCTACCTCCGTCGCAAGGGCTTGGTGCCCAAGGAAGTCCACGAGGACATAAAGGCCAGGGAAGACCAGTTACAGTCACCACAGAGGATACTATTGACAAAATTCTTGATATGATCTTAGAAGATCGACGGGTAACGCATTGCCACAGAACTGGGTATCTCCCAAGAACGGTTCAATGCAGTTATATCCACGACGAACTCATACCATGCATTATGTCGAAGGTGTCAGCTCGTTGGGTCCCAAACCTCCTTAGTCCTGCTCAGAAACGGATTCGGCACAACATGTCAAGTGATAATCTTGCCATTTTTGAGGTGGATCTCGATAGTTTTCTCCAACGATTCGTGACCATGGATGAGACCTCGGTCCACCACTTCCAAACAGAGACTAAAGAACAATCGAAGCAGTGGAAACACGCAACGTCTCCAGCTCCCAGAAAGGCGAAGACCGTGAAGTCTGCAGGCAAGGTGATGGCCTCTGTATTCTGGGATGCGGAGGTGTGCTTATGACTTCATTGATGATGTGGACCGCTTCCGGAAGGGCCAAGATCCAGCCGTCTACGCCGAAAGGATCCGTATACTCCATGACCGCAGGACCAAGTGTGTTGATGTTCGAGGGGACTATGTTGAAAAATAAATGAATATGATTATCTAAAACTGACTCCTTCTACCTTAGGCCGCGAACTTATCAGTATATATATATATATATATCAAAAACGAAGCTCATACACAATTGGAATGGTGATGATACTAAGTGATACTGATCGAACATCCCTGTTTATTAAAGACCTTAACTACCGGGACATTTCGCACTATGGTGTAATATTGGGGATTATGGTTTCATAAATGCTCAGCAAATGTTACAAGGAACAAATTTGACCTTGGTGCAATCTGTTCCCAATACACGTTTATCAAAGTTCTGTAATTGTTTATTGTTTACCTAACTTGCCATTTTACTATATGGCTATTCCTGAATTTATTGACTTGGTCCTATTGAAAATTATATTGATTTGACTTGAAATGATTTGAGTTGGTAGTGTTTTTCAGGGCAAAAGACATATAAACCTTAAATGTCAGTGACTTGTTGACAACACTTCACGGTACTGATTAGTCCTACAATCCATGCATTGTTGTTTGCATCCGTATTAGCACATTCACCCAACGGGCGATACATTTCCAGGTGTATGTCTATTGATCAAATATTTGTCAATGACAGATCAAGTGTAAATCATAGTTTCAAACTGTCAAGTAACTCACAAATTCGATAGTATCAGCTGGAAAACTACAACATAATTTTATCAATGGACTTATCGTTGTTAACTTACATTAAGGTTATATCTATACGTAAAACAAAACAATTAATGAATACAAATATAGAGACCCTTCAGACTTAGTCATCATATACGGTATCCTTGTTACGACTCCCTTTTGTAACAATTTAAAAACTGCAACAACAACAACAAAATTATAGTATTGTTCTGCTCTTATCCTGGAGTAGTAGTAATATATATATATACATGTATAGAGTGAGATAATAGATATGACTCGGACGAAGCAAGTAGACAGTAAAATTATATTCAAGCTTTCGACTTTATTGTCTTCTTCAGGATAGTGTATACGGTGTGCGGTTGCAAACTAACACTTAATAAATTTGTCTTGCAACCGCACACCGTATACACTATCCTGAAGAAGACAATAAAGTCGAAAGCTTGAATATAATTTTACTGTCTACTTGCTTCGTCCGAGTCATATCTATTATCTCACTCTATAACTATTAACTTCGACATGACATGCTCTAAGCGTATGGAGATCAACACATTTCTCACAGTATATATACATGTATATATATATTTCAGATTCAAACCCACGTTCTCACAAATGCATGAGTTATTCTGGAGCTTGATACGGTACCGTGCGTAATGGCATCTGCGACTAGCGATCGTTTGGTACTGTTTTATATTGTCGATATAATTCATATACATGTATGCATGAAACTAAGCCCCAAAACTTCCTATACGGTTTAAATACATATGCTAGTTATCTTGGGATGGCTTTTTTTCAGAAGACATATTCTTTCGGGAACATAACACTATAAGTTAAAACAAACATGTTTCAGATAATTCCCTCATTACCTGTTGTTACCTCATGTGATAATTCTAATGTGACAATGAGTTATAGTCCCCCATTACTCATTTACATTGACACCAATATGGTTTACATAGTGCAAGGCGGTATGGAAGGTTGGCGGGAAAATATAGGACCCGTGAACACCTGCTTCTAATGAATAATGTATAACATTAATGTTGAGTAAAAATGCCATACTCTGGGCTATGTCATCTAACATTTGATGCATGATAGTGAAAGGGGCGCTCGTTTATTGATACAGAAATGAGCGAAAAGGCCTAAGACGCACGCTCTGATTAATCGAGAAGTATTTGCCCACGGCTGATTATAGGCTCAATGCACTTTGAAACTGTCAGTGAAGTTGCAGTTGGGTATTTGTATATGACATTGTTGAATGCTTGAGTGTTGACACAATGTTTCATCTTGCCTAGTGTGTCTTCATGCCTTCTAGAGCTCGTATGCTAACGGCATTGTCAAACCAACGAATTATTCAATTTCCTTTTAATTATGTAAACAAGTGCACTACGTACGTTAAGTTTAAAAGGATACTTTCTGCTATTTTATTTTAAATTCTTGGAAAGGAAATGCCGCGATTATACCTCTAGTTGGCGGTACTTAGTTGAAAGGTTGTGGCAGCGGTGTTTTAGCCTCTCTGTAATTAGCTCGGTTGAACATAAGTTGGATATAAAAGTGTCATCTATGTTTTGACGATAAATGTTGTCTATGGATAGGCTACATACATACACACATTACATTTTCATCATACTCATATTGGCCCGTATTTTAGAACACGGGGAAAGTGTACTTTAGGTCCCAGATACTGGTATGCCAGTATCGTGCAATACTGGAACATAAACATTGCCAGTATCGGTCGATACTGGTACGATTTTACTGTTCCAGTATCGGTCGATAATGGAATACCAAATTTTGTTCCAGTATCGATACTGGTACACGTAATACCAGTAAGATTTGTCCCGGTATTGAACGATACTGGTACATAATTATGTTCCAGTATCTGTACTGGAACATATGTACCAGTATCGGCCGATACTGGAACACTGAGTTTGTACCAGTATCGAACGTTACTGGGTGTTCCAGTGTCGGACGATACTCCAGAATCTGGGACGTCAGGTACACTTTTTCCATTAGTTTAATTTAAACACGAGTCTAACTCACTGAAAAAGTGTCTAGCTTTAAACATGGGTATGGGGTATAGTTTAACTAAACTCATACACCAACTGTATGCCTTGAATGATTACTCAATCGGTGCCCGGTTCAAGCTAGCTGACGTGCATATCGTGTAGTCTTAAAAATACACGTGTATGTGAGGAATTCGGTAGGCCCATATCTATATAATTGTAACCCATTTGGGCCACAATAATAAAGTTTTCCGAGGAGAACTGATTTGGTGACAGGAAGTTGAATTTCACCCTTGCTCCATGGTCACGTCAGAGGGCAGCGTTTCCCGCCAAATAATTGGGCTTGACCACTGGGTCAGCCACATTGCTCATTATATCATTTGACTACAACCAGATCGGTCACCCTTTTCAGTTGGAGAGAAAAAACAAACATCTTTATTTATCAGCTTGGTTTCACCTTCGCTGTGATTTGAACTATAATTTCTCCATGTTTGTCTGGGTTTGTTAGCTACTACCCAGATAACATAACAATATTGGCCCAATATTGGCCCAATATTGATTTTTCATTGGCCCAATATTGGCTTACAATATTGGCATAATATTATTTGGCCATTGGCCCAAGCTTGGCCCAATATGGGCACTCGCCAATGAGTGCCAATATTGGGCCAATACTGGGCCAATATTGGCATTTGCCAATGAGTGCCAATATTGGGCCAATACTGGGCCAATATTGGAACTCGCCAATGAGTGCCAATATTGGGCCAATACTGGGCCAATATAACATAACAATATTGGCCCAATATTGATTTTTCATTGGCCCAATATTGGCTTACAATATTGGCATAATATTATTTGGCCATTGGCCCAAGCTTGGCCCAATATTGGAACTCGCCAATGAGTGCCAATATTGGGCCAATACTGGGCCAATATAACATAACAATATTGGCCCAATATTGATTTTTCATTGGCCCAATATTGGCTTACAATATTGGCATAATATTATTTGGCCATTGGCCCAAGCTTGGCCCAATATTGGCACTCGCCAATGAGGGCCAATATTGGGCCAATATTGGGCGATCTTGGAGAAATGTTAGGTAGGAAGCCAGGTGGCCAGGACCAATTTGGCCAAGGGCAAGCCTAGGACAAGGGAACAAATCTTCAAGGGACAGGACAAGGCACAAGATCCTAGCCAAAAGGCCGGGAAGCGATAACTCTTAACAGCGGCCGCCTTTTTTAGACCACGTCATAATTTGAATATCAAATCAATGGTGTTATTTCCCGCCCCTGGTATATTGCGCCCATTATTGGACCAATATTGGTTGCCAACATGATGCCAATTGAAGAGCGCCAATGTAAAACCAATATTGGTCCAATATTGGTGACCAAGAGAGTACCAACCGTGCCAATGCCATTGGCACTCACTTGGTCACCAATATTGGTCCAATATTGGTTGCCAACATGATGCCAATTAACGAGCGCCAATGTAAAACCAATATTGGTCCAATATTGGTGACCAAGAGAGTGCCAATGGCATTGGCACTCAATTGGTCACCAATATTGGTCCAATATTTGTAGCCAACATGATGCCAATTAACGAGCGCCAATGTAAAAACCAATATTGGTCCAATATTGGTTGCCAACATGATGCCAATTAACGAGCGCCAATGTAAACCCAATATTGGTCCAATATTGGTGACCAATAAAATGCCAATGCCAATATTGCCAATGGGGAACCAATATTGGCCCAATATTGGTCAACAAGATAATGCCAATGCCAATATTGCCAATATTGGGCCAATATGGGGCCAATATATGTATGTTGTCTGGGTAGCTACGCCGTGTTTGGTTCTTAAATTATCGTCTCGTCATCAACGAACGTTTTTTATCAAAAGAAGTACAGTATTTGCATATGCTGGTGTTTTCGTTGGATTTTTGGTACGCTTAGAGTACGTTATTCGCGGTGTGCCCCTCTCATGAACGATTTAATTGGAACTCTCATTAATACATGTAATATAACAAGGGGCCGTGGTACGAAGCGTAAGGCACCGGGAAACCCAACAGCGGCATCCGCCGCTCACCAAACGCGGGCACAGGTTCGTCACCTATCTGTCACCCTCGCAGACGGACAACGACAAGGCCAGAGCAACAGGCAGTCGACGGGTCTCAGAACCAGCCCAGTACAAGTCCACAGAATCACCCCGGACCAAGCGGTGTGTGTAATGCTTCAATGGGTCGGCCAGCGAACATATTCTTAGGTAAGAACTTGATGTATAGGCCTATATAGGAATTATTCTTAATGAGTAGATTTCGTAGGCATTACTAAACCAAATCGAACAATGTTTTGCCACAATCATACAATACAGCACATAATTATTGCAGTTTAGGGTTTTCTTTTTATTCAATTTCAATCCTTAATTTTTGAATTACGGTCGACCTAAAATGTAGTTTTTGGGACACTCTGTATAGCAAATCTTTTCTTTGCACCCACGCTTTGCGCCTAAGTGTTAAAATGATTGTGCTATCCGCCTAAGCGTTCAAATGATTTATAGCAAATCTATGATAAAATCTACTCTCAATGGTAATATATGCAGCATATTTATCGTTTCAATGATAATCATAACGCTGTTCCTCTTGCGATCGAAACATACGAGGGGTGATTGATAAGTTCGCGGTCTAAGTTAGAAGGAGATGACCTACATAGTTTTAATTTGGCATGTGTGTAGTTCGACTTGTTGGATGATTACATAGAAAGTTTGATGTTGTAATCTTGTCTTGTAATTCTGTTACATATAATTAAACATGGTCAGTCAGCGGTTTCTGTGAAATAAACCTTGAAAATGGAGAAGAAAATGACAAATCAGCCATCGTGCGGTCATCCGCTACCTCCGTCGCAAGGGCTTGGTGCCCAAGGAAGTCCACGAGGACATAAAGGCCAGGGAAGACCAGTTACAGTCACCACAGAGGATACTATTGACAAAATTCTTGATATGATCTTAGAAGATCGACGGGTAACGCATTGCCACAGAACTGGGTATCTCCCAAGAACGGTTCAATGCAGTTATATCCACGACGAACTCATACCATGCATTATGTCGAAGGTGTCAGCTCGTTGGGTCCCAAACCTCCTTAGTCCTGCTCAGAAACGGATTCGGCACAACATGTCAAGTGATAATCTTGCCATTTTTGAGGTGGATCTCGATAGTTTTCTCCAACGATTCGTGACCATGGATGAGACCTCGGTCCACCACTTCCAAACAGAGACTAAAGAACAATCGAAGCAGTGGAAACACGCAACGTCTCCAGCTCCCAGAAAGGCGAAGACCGTGAAGTCTGCAGGCAAGGTGATGGCCTCTGTATTCTGGGATGCGGAGGTGTGCTTATGACTTCATTGATGATGTGGACCGCTTCCGGAAGGGCCAAGATCCAGCCGTCTACGCCGAAAGGATCCGTATACTCCATGACCGCAGGACCAAGTGTGTTGATGTTCGAGGGGACTATGTTGAAAAATAAATGAATATGATTATCTAAAACTGACTCCTTCTACCTTAGGCCGCGAACTTATCAGTATATATATATATATATATCAAAAACGAAGCTCATACACAATTGGAATGGTGATGATACTAAGTGATACTGATCGAACATCCCTGTTTATTAAAGACCTTAACTACCGGGACATTTCGCACTATGGTGTAATATTGGGGATTATGGTTTCATAAATACTCAGCAAATGTTACAAGGAACAAATTTGACCTTGGTGCAATCTGTTCCCAATACACGTTTATCAAAGTTCTGTAATTGTTTATTGTTTACCTAACTTGCCATTTTACTATATGGCTATTCCTGAATTTATTGACTTGGTCCTATTGAAAATTATATTGATTTGACTTGAAATGATTTGAGTTGGTAGTGTTTTTCAGGGCAAAAGACATATAAACCTTAAATGTCAGTGACTTGTTGACAACACTTCACGGTACTGATTAGTCCTACAATCCATGCATTGTTGTTTGCATCCGTATTAGCACATTCACCCAACGGGCGATACATTTCCAGGTGTATGTCTATTGATCAAATATTTGTCAATGACAGATCAAGTGTAAATCATAGTTTCAAACTGTCAAGTAACTCACAAATTCGATAGTATCAGCTGGAAAACTACAACATAATTTTATCAATGGACTTATCGTTGTTAACTTACATTAAGGTTATGTCTATACGTAAAACAAAACAATTAATGAATACAAATATAGAGAACCTTCAGACTTAGTCATCATATACGGTATCCTTGTTACGACTCCCTTTTGTAACAATTTAAAAACTGCAACAACAACAACAAAATTATAGTATTGTTCTGCTCTTATCCTGGAGTAGTAGTAATATATATATATACATGTATAGAGTGAGATAATAGATATGACTCGGACGAAGCAAGTAGACAGTAAAATTATATTCAAGCTTTCGACTTTATTGTCTTCTTCAGGATAGTGTATACGGTGTGCGGTTGCAAACTAACACTTAATAAATTTGTCTTGCAACCGCACACCGTATACACTATCCTGAAGAAGACAATAAAGTCGAAAGCTTGAATATAATTTTACTGTCTACTTGCTTCGTCCGAGTCATATCTATTATCTCACTCTATAACTATTAACTTCGACATGACATGCTCTAAGCGTATGGAGATCAACACATTTCTCACAGTATATATACATGTATATATATATTTCAGATTCAAACCCACGTTCTCACAAATGCATGAGTTATTCTGGAGCTTGATACGGTACCGTGCGTAATGGCATCTGCGACTAGCGATCGTTTGGTACTGTTTTATATTGTCGATATAATTCATATACATGTATGCATGAAACTAAGCCCCAAAACTTCCTATACGGTTTAAATACATATGCTAGTTATCTTGGGATGGCTTTTTTTCAGAAGACATATTCTTTCGGGAACATAACACTATAAGTTAAAACAAACATGTTTCAGATAATTCCCTCATTACCTGTTGTTACCTCATGTGATAATTCTAATGTGACAATGAGTTATAGTCCCCCATTACTCATTTACATTGACACCAATATGGTTTACATAGTGCAAGGCGGTATGGAAGGTTGGCGGGAAAATATAGGACCCGTGAACACCTGCTTCTAATGAATAATGTATAACATTAATGTTGATTAAAAATGCCATACTCTGGGCTATGTCATCTAACGTTTGATGCATGATAGTGAAAGGGGCGCTCGTTTATTGATACAGAAATGAGCGAAAAGGCCTAAGACGCACGCTCTGATTAATCGAGAAGTATTTGCCCACGGCTGATTATAGGCTCAATGCACTTTGAAACTGTCAGTGAAGTTGCAGTTGGGTATT
Organism: Ophiura sarsii; assembly: GCA_035610835.1. Taxonomy (NCBI): domain Eukaryota; kingdom Metazoa; phylum Echinodermata; class Ophiuroidea; order Amphilepidida; family Ophiuridae; genus Ophiura; species Ophiura sarsii. Next base: position 61,431,989 of record CM069450.1, read on the forward strand.
TGTATATGACATTGTTGAATGCTTGAGTGTTGACACAATGTTTCATCTTGCCTAGTGTGTCTTCATGCCTTCTAGAGCTCGTATGCTAACGGCATTGTCAAACCAACGAATTATTCAATTTCCTTTTAATTATGTAAACAAGTGCACTACGTACGTTAAGTTTAAAAGGATACTTTCTGCTATTTTATTTTAAATTCTTGGAAAGGAAATGCCGCGATTATACCTCTAGTTGGCGGTACTTAGTTGAAAGGTTGTGGCAGCGGTGTTTTAGCCTCTCTGTAATTAGCTCGGTTGAACATAAGTTGGATATAAAAGTGTCATCTATGTTTTGACGATAAATGTTGTCTATGGATAGGCTACATACATACACACATTACATTTTCATCATACTCATATTGGCCCGTATTTTAGAACACGGGGAAAGTGTACTTTAGGTCCCAGATACTGGTATGCCAGTATCGTGCAATACTGGAACATAAACATTGCCAGTATCGGTCGATACTGGTACGATTTTACTGTTCCAGTATCGGTCGATAATGGAATACCAAATTTTGTTCCAGTATCGATACTGGTACACGTAATACCAGTAAGATTTGTCCCGGTATTGAACGATACTGGTACATAATTATGTTCCAGTATCTGTACTGGAACATATGTACCAGTATCGGCCGATACTGGAACACTGAGTTTGTACCAGTATCGAACGTTACTGGGTGTTCCAGTGTCGGACGATACTCCAGAATCTGGGACGTCAGGTACACTTTTTCCATTAGTTTAATTTAAACACGAGTCTAACTCACTGAAAAAGTGTCTAGCTTTAAACATGGGTATGGGGTATAGTTTAACTAAACTCATACACCAACTGTATGCCTTGAATGATTACTCAATCGGTGCCCGGTTCAAGCTAGCTGACGTGCATATCGTGTAGTCTTAAAAATACACGTGTATGTGAGGAATTCGGTAGGCCCATATCTATATAATTGTAACCCATTTGGGCCACAATAATAAAGTTTTCCGAGGAGAACTGATTTGGTGACAGGAAGTTGAATTTCACCCTTGCTCCATGGTCACGTCAGAGGGCAGCGTTTCCCGCCAAATAATTGGGCTTGACCACTGGGTCAGCCACATTGCTCATTATATCATTTGACTACAACCAGATCGGTCACCCTTTTCAGTTGGAGAGAAAAAACAAACATCTTTATTTATCAGCTTGGTTTCACCTTCGCTGTGATTTGAACTATAATTTCTCCATGTTTGTCTGGGTTTGTTAGCTACTACCCAGATAACATAACAATATTGGCCCAATATTGGCCCAATATTGATTTTTCATTGGCCCAATATTGGCTTACAATATTGGCATAATATTATTTGGCCATTGGCCCAAGCTTGGCCCAATATTGGCACTCGCCAATGAGTGCCAATATTGGGCCAATACTGGGCCAATATTGGCATTTGCCAATGAGTGCCAATATTGGGCCAATACTGGGCCAATATTGGAACTCGCCAATGAGTGCCAATATTGGGCCAATACTGGGCCAATATAACATAACAATATTGGCCCAATATTGATTTTTCATTGGCCCAATATTGGCTTACAATATTGGCATAATATTATTTGGCCATTGGCCCAAGCTTGGCCCAATATTGGAACTCGCCAATGAGTGCCAATATTGGGCCAATACTGGGCCAATATAACATAACAATATTGGCCCAATATTGATTTTTCATTGGCCCAATATTGGCTTACAATATTGGCATAATATTATTTGGCCATTGGCCCAAGCTTGGCCCAATATTGGCACTCGCCAATGAGGGCCAATATTGGGCCAATATTGGGCGATCTTGGAGAAATGTTAGGTAGGAAGCCAGGTGGCCAGGACCAATTTGGCCAAGGGCAAGCCTAGGACAAGGGAACAAATCTTCAAGGGACAGGACAAGGCACAAGATCCTAGCCAAAAGGCCGGGAAGCGATAACTCTTAACAGCGGCCGCCTTTTTTAGACCACGTCATAATTTGAATATCAAATCAATGGTGTTATTTCCCGCCCCTGGTATATTGCGCCCATTATTGGACCAATATTGGTTGCCAACATGATGCCAATTGAAGAGCGCCAATGTAAAACCAATATTGGTCCAATATTGGTGACCAAGAGAGTACCAACCGTGCCAATGCCATTGGCACTCACTTGGTCACCAATATTGGTCCAATATTGGTTGCCAACATGATGCCAATTAACGAGCGCCAATGTAAAACCAATATTGGTCCAATATTGGTGACCAAGAGAGTGCCAATGGCATTGGCACTCAATTGGTCACCAATATTGGTCCAATATTTGTAGCCAACATGATGCCAATTAACGAGCGCCAATGTAAAAACCAATATTGGTCCAATATTGGTTGCCAACATGATGCCAATTAACGAGCGCCAATGTAAACCCAATATTGGTCCAATATTGGTGACCAATAAAATGCCAATGCCAATATTGCCAATGGGGAACCAATATTGGCCCAATATTGGTCAACAAGATAATGCCAATGCCAATATTGCCAATATTGGGCCAATATGGGGCCAATATATGTATGTTGTCTGGGTAGCTACGCCGTGTTTGGTTCTTAAATTATCGTCTCGTCATCAACGAACGTTTTTTATCAAAAGAAGTACAGTATTTGCATATGCTGGTGTTTTCGTTGGATTTTTGGTACGCTTAGAGTACGTTATTCGCGGTGTGCCCCTCTCATGAACGATTTAATTGGAACTCTCATTAATACATGTAATATAACAAGGGGCCGTGGTACGAAGCGTAAGGCACCGGGAAACCCAACAGCGGCATCCGCCGCTCACCAAACGCGGGCACAGGTTCGTCACCTATCTGTCACCCTCGCAGACGGACAACGACAAGGCCAGAGCAACAGGCAGTCGACGGGTCTCAGAACCAGCCCAGTACAAGTCCACAGAATCACCCCGGACCAAGCGGTGTGTGTAATGCTTCAATGGGTCGGCCAGCGAACGCCTCACAAGAGTGGTATTCAGAGTACCGGGCCACCTGTCCCATGTGCCGTGCCACTTCCGGCACCTCGTGCGTCGGTTGGAGGAGGTCATCAAGATGGCGGCTCGAGTGGTAGTGTTTGCTGAATTGCCAGTTCCGATACCGCCGGTGTCTCCGCAAGTTGTTGGTGTATCCGAAGCTAATGGAGGATTGCTGAGTGTCAGGAGAAGTATGCAGCAAGCTGGTGAGCTAAATATGAATTATAATCTGGCCTCTTTGGGCTTCAACAGCCCAGTCGTTGGGGATGTTGTGAATAGACATTCACAACAACTTCAACAGCAACAGTTAGACCTACACGTACAGCAACGGCCTTTTCAAAACCTCCCTAACTTTTGGTTCTATATCATCTCTCTCTTCTGTATGTAGCCCCTTAAGCGAGGGTCTACCACAACATATAAAAGAGAAAATTGTGCGGGGGATTATGTCGACTTGGCGTCACTATTGGATAAAGAAGGTGATGTACAAGAGTCGGTAGAGGATAGGAGTGGGTCAGATGGTGCTAAAATCAACAAACCAGCACCCAAAATTACGTCTATTAGTTCCTTGACTAGCGCCTTTTTCGTTTTCGCGGAAGTGTTTTTAAGGTCTCATCCAAACCGCTGCAGCGCGTTTTGAGGGTGGAGGGCGGAAGGAGTATGATTCGCAGTTTCGGATGCGGCAGCAGCCCGGGCAGCAGGCGCATCCCGAAGGTCATGGGCCACAATTGACAACGAGCTGTGGGCGTTCTATGCGGCAGTGCCTTCCTCTCGGCAAAAGGTAGCTACTGCGCCTGATTTTCGCAATGCCCAACACTCAGCTTCCTGTCGCGCCCCGGCGGCATGCCATATTGTTCCCAATACAATGGCGCAGGATGAAAACGTTCCAGGTGCAACTTTCTACATGCTTGCCAAGTCTGCCAAATCGAGGGCCACGGTGCAAGGGAATGTGAAGAAAACCTAATAATAAGCCCTCTGCAAGAGGCGGGTTCAATAATTCAGGAGCAGGAGGAGGTCCAAATACCAAATGAGTATTAAAAAATCAACCTCGTGAGTCAGTCGATTTTATCATAGATCCTTTCAACCATCCATAAATGGTACCACCGAGTCTGGCTGTCCACCATCTTTTGAGGATGATAACACCGGTCTATGTTGCAAATATAACATTCCGATTAAAATACATAAACAAATAAATGAAGAAGAAAAAAAGTTATATTGTATAAAATAACACAGGTTGGTAAAATAATATAAAGAGTGTTAAATAATGAATAACTGTTGGCATGATGGAAGGGAGGGGGATCTTATTGGGGCAAGTCTCCTGGATGGGTTCCTTGTTGGATGCTTTTGCTCGGGGGGTTGTTTAGGCCTCAAAATGTCAACATTTCAGAATAAAAATGTGAAAATTAATAGTAATTATCAGGAAAGATGAAAGGGATAATATTATTGTACGGTTATGTGATAATTGTATGAGAAAAATTGTCCGAAGTAGAAATATCATTATAGTGGGAAAATTGACCGTTAGGACAAACTAAAGTCGTAATGACATGTTAAAAATGAAAATTTGATAGCTTAAACTTCAACAGCAGATTTAGCGGGATATTTAACATATTACACCGTACGTCAAGTCCATCGTCATTTACATGGTGAGGGCACAAATAACTTTACAGGTAAAACATTTCAGTTCAATGCTACTTTGCATCATGATATGTATAATTGCTGTTGATATAACTATTGCTAATGTGGGTGATCAAACAAAGGTCACGAAATAAATAATCTGGTTGTAGTCAAATGCTACCACTACCGTAACTCTTATGCGTCCGTCTATTCAATTATCTGGCAACAAATTGAATATCTGTATAATTTAAAGATAAACAACCGATCAGTCTGGGGACGAGAATAGCAGAATTTTAACAGCGGGTTTTGTTAAACACGTCGTTTAAAAGATAAAATCGCGTTTAATTTAGACACGAGTTTGGTTAGTTTAAGCTGAAACCGCGTTTAGTACGAGTATACGGCCAATTATGTTTCTAAAACTCTTCATTAGTTATTTAAGATAAAACGTATAATTATAACTGATACATACAAAGCAACATTTCGGTTTGAACAAATATTCAGATCATCAAATGGTGGAAGAAGTATCTACAGGGTGAGTCAAAAAAACTGCAATAGTGGAAAGAAGCCATTTTGTATTCAAAACCAAAATGAATTTTAAAACTTTTTAAACGCTGCAAGAATGATGTATTTAATCCTAACTTTGTGTGAAAAAATGAAGTCGATCGCATTGTTCGTTTGTCTTTGGTGACCCTCTTTGCTGCACAACCAAATTTACATGTTTGTCCTTACATGTTTGTCCACGAGCACAGTGATTTTCAACTGAAATGGCACACATTGCATATTCATATTTGAATATCCCGCCAACAAAAATTTGGAAAATGTCAGTTTGTTATTAAAATTTAGAACATTATAAGCTTTCATAGCATGGGTATGGTAAATTGATTATGCTGCGCTAACTCACATGTAAACAAGAAAGGATGCATCAAATTCCAATAACATCACAAATGTACTCAAGTTTCCAAATTTAAATGAGAGACACATTTTGCGATCTGATGCATATTTTGGGTATCTCATGGAAACGTGTGAAATGGGTGCACTAGTAAAAAGGTTCACCAAAGGCAAACGGAAAATTATATTGACTTCATTTTTTCACACAAATTTAGTAACAAATAAGGTATTCTTATAAAGTTTTAAAAAATTCAAACTTCAACTTAGTTTTTAAAACAAGATGGCTTCCTTCTACTATTGCAGTTTTTTTTACTCACCCTGTATGCTGGTTACAACGTGTCAACTGTTTATTTTTCTCTCCTAACTGTAGCTAGTCCACTCTTTACGTTTTAAAACTAACACCTTCAAGGTCGTTTAATTCGGCATTTAATGCTTGTATGACAGCAACACACGGTGACAATTATATATTGATAGATATAGCTGTACCAGGAATTGATCGCATTATTAATTGCAACATTGAATGAACTAATTATTGCCTTCCACAGTTGAATCTAATTAAAACATTTTAACCTATGCCTATTGATTATAATATAACAGCCTATAGGAAGGTATTTTATAAAACATTTTCACAATTACTCATTTGTTTTTTCTTGAAGTTAAATTTTCATTTTAGGATTAAGAATCTGAAAGTCGGTAACAGTTTTTTGTGTATATAAAGATCAAATGTGAACAATAGCCCAACATACATTAACGAGGTTATTGACTGTTTGATTAGAAATCAAACTAATAACTCTCTAAAGAATCAGTTGATGACTTAATGGATGCAAACAGTGTTGAGTCATCATTGTATAGATATAGCTCATTCTTAAACAGCTAAGAAAGTTTAAGCAATCTCATTGGTTCTCAGAGAAATCGGCGACATCTAGATGAGACAACTTAACACGGGGAGGTGGGGCTTACGTTCTAACAGTGCGCCCGACCTTCACAATGCGTGGTTTGCTCCATAACGCGCACTTCTGCAGTGCGTCTTTAGCGCTTTTCCTGCGTTTATGCCGGCGCCGCGACGCTTACGCATGGTTTACTCATCGCATGTGATTGGATGGAATGTTTGTGGGTTATTCGATCCTAGCAGGGGTAAATGTGGACAAATGTGGACAATAACATGTACCGTACTTATTTCTTAGATAAAATGTCTAAAGTATGATCGTTTAAGAATGAGAATAAAGGTATGAGAGTATTATTTTTTGCGTAGAACAACTCCGCCTACGGCGTCGTTGTTCTACTTAAAATAATACTATCGTCCGCATTTATGTTAGACAATATAACACGGGTACGGTCTAAAAACAATACCTTTATTTTCTAATTATCACACACATCTGCAAGGTCACCAATGAAGACATACAACAGTAGTGGACCAAGAATAGATCCTTGTGGAACAGAAGCATTTATTTATAGCATCAATTTATTTAAATGTACTATATTTCAGAGAGCTACCTATGCTTATTAATTGATTATACAACGTAAAAGCCAATAGTAAGGTCTTTACTCATTGTTTTTGATGTTATCTTTGAGTACAATTATCATTTTAACATTAGGAATCTGAAAGACAGTAACAGTATTTATACGCAGCAATTTATACATGTTCTATCAGTGTACTATCTATATTTCGGAGAGCGCCCTCTGTAGTTTTGTGTCACGACAGTTGGATGAGAACTCACAAGTTGGTTTATATACAGCTTGATTTATTACAGCATCCGCACAGCTTGTCAGTCTTACAGTTTGTGGCCATTACATTCAAATTATCATGTAGAATGATGTACATAAGACTTTTACTCCATTCGTGAAAAATGTAACACCATTTTTAAATACATAGCACTGCATAATTGTGAATTCAATCAAGTTTGACCCTTAACTTATCAATAGTCTTTTTATGTTGTCCAAAGGATATTCCTATACAAGGTCACCTTGGAGATAACACTAAACTGTAAAATGTATCAATCCTCAAATGCAATAAATTGAGGATGTGGTTAAAATAATGTACATGATATTTGAATTAAAATATAGACTTTCCGGGAAAATGGACGTTACTCTGAGAATCAGCAATCGTCAGACGACAGGGGCAACGAGCCATTTTCCGGAATGTCTATATTATAAACATTTTTATTACGCTCTGTCGTTTTGGCATAGAAAACTATTGAAAAGATTAATGATAATATTTGAATTATTTATATTCCTAAACGTAGTATAAATCGGTATTGTATGTTTTATTTGTCGCAATTAGTCACTCGCAACATTAAACCTGTCAACTAAAATTCATTCAGAAAGGACAGTCAAAGCCATCAATTTCGTGTAGTCCTAATCCATTCAAAGCTGTTAGTAGTCTGTTCCGGAACGGGAGCGCGTTCGGCTTGAGGGCGTGCTATTTAGAAACGCACTGCCGTCAATTTTTACACGGCGGCGACGGCATCAAGTGACGGGAATCCGCCTTCCGAATAAGTTCGATATTTCAATAGAGGGCGGGCTTGAGAACGGTGACTTTCAATGGGGGGGGGGCGGGATTGGGAACGGGACTACGTTTCCAAGGGAACAGCTTCCCGTCACAATAATTTTCAAGATTGAAACTGGCGAGGAAAGCGCTACCTTTAATATGCACATAGGCTAGTTCTAACAATGATGGTACCCGCCACCTACTCCCACCAAAACGCTTCCAATGTACGTCATAGCAGGATCTCTCAGGTGTGTTGGCTTTTTTATCCAGTGAAATTCGTTTACCATAGCTCCAGCTTAACACTTTCCACGCGGCTATAAGTTTTACCATATACAAAACAGATTTTTCCGAAACCTTTCCAAAATTTCAAAATGTATCTCAAGGGTTACTGAGCCAATACTAGACATGTTTGTACTTATTTTAATGCATTTCTCATGCTGATTCCAAATAATATGGTGATGGAATTAAATAATTTTGACATCTTTGAAACATTTTGTGAAATGTTGGAATTGTCGTCTGCAGACGACCACCGCGTGATGGGTGTTAAACAAACCGTGAGACTGGTACCCCTTTTCAAGCCTTCTATTAAAGCAACACATGAGGTAAATATATTAAAATATTATTCTTTACCAGATTATTTCCTACTGGCATGACTGGTGAGATTTCATTTAATATAAAGTTTTTGAGTTAGCCATATATAGCATGTCTCATCTTGTTATTGAGCCAGTCGGCAGTTTGTGGTCATATTTGTATGTACATGTATATTCAATACTTGAAGTTTCATGGTTTAGTGCCTATAGTTTATTTAGTTCCAAATTGGCAAGAAATGTTCGGTTTTCATCTCTCCGCCCGCAAAAGTAATCCAAGCGTACGCGCGGAATTTAGCCCATTGCACGCGGTTTTGATCTTACACCTGCGTCTCGCATGATGCACAATTCGCATGTTGCCTGCATGCGCGCTCGTGTCCTTCTATATTCATTCGTTGCTGTAAGGAGGCTTTGCCAATATGGAACTGATCAAACTATAGTATCGAATTGTGTCTCTTAAGGGAGATGTAATATTTTCTCTTTAATGTACATTTATAATGTTATGCATCGTTAATGCCTTTTGGGCCATAACATGACAGTAACATTATATACATAGTATCTGCACTGACGATGTATAGCTTTTATTTGAAAGTAAATAGCAACAAAACGGTCATTCTAAAATTACGACATTTATTTTCTCATTCTGCAAATTTGTCAATTAACCGTCCACTGTAACAACGTCACCATAACTTATTAGCATGGATGGAAGTTCGGGAAAAGTGTACTTAAGATCCCAGATATCGGTCAATACGGGAACATAACATTTGCCCGTATCGAACGATTTTACTGTTCCAGTATCGGTCTATACTGGTACTGACACTGATACTGGTACTGATACTGGTACTGGTACTGGTACACCAAATTGTGTTCCAGTATCGAGCGACTGGGCTCGATACTGGAACGTTTTTATGTATCAGTATCGTTCGATACTAGATTTGAATACCTGTAATTTCAATCGTCTTTCGTCGATTTTTCAGCATTTTCCAGTGACCTTTATTTAGGGTTTTTTGACGCGCAACTCTAAACTGGTTATATATTTCTATAGAAGTCAGTGATTCGTCATCAATATCAATATTGCATCAATATTTATATACGTGGATGAACAAGCTATACTTATTACAGATAAGGATGGGGAGGACACCACGCTTGTGTAAAGGTCTCTATGACCCGCTTTGAAAAACCATTAATAAAGGTCACAGTCAATTTGTTTATGGTTTTATGGTTAACGTCGTACATCGATTGAAAATAGCGGGTATAAAAATGTTATATTGTGAGACAAAGTTAATTTATTTTCCATTTTAATCACGCATTCACTATATACGTAACAGATTGACTGCATTAGTGTATAATGTGAGGCACTTTATTCGTCCATGTAATTGATACATACCTGGGACCTTAAGTATAAATTATCCTAATCATCATCATATAATACACAGTGCAATAATAATAATAACATTCTTTACGGATGTCAATGCCTTATGAAAAACACCAGACGCGTTGAAAGATTTAAGCATTAGACTTACAAGCAACGGAGAGGGGACTTTCCCTTTACATTTACAATACTTCTTTAAGCTTCTAGTATTACTAACAGCTTGTGTTACAAATTAAATTGAGACTAATCTCTGTAATTTTTCTCACTTTCTGTTCTATAATACGAAATACGACCTTCATTTCTTGTAAAAAAGATATAACGCAAGCGGAATACAATATTCCTGATGTAGCTCAAGAGGATCTTATTCCATAAAACACAACCGTTGTTTACTATGTTTTGTAGAAGTAGAAAAAAACCGGATACAGCATTTTTGAAACATTCAACATTTCTAGTTATTATACTATTTTAATATAAGTTGATGGCAGCTATTTTCATGGTATGTACATAAATCCTGGCAGGTTTCACACGTAGTTTTCCTAATGCGACATTTTGGTTCCACAATATTTGCATGTCAAACTAACCAGATATTGTCCCGGTGTTTCCTCATGATATTCATTTGTAATTTGGTAGATCAGTTTTTACATTATTTACGTGCAATTTGGCAGGTTTGTCAACTGGTTTCTTACGAAATAATGTGAAAATAAGTTGCAATATGTAATGTTTAAAATGGTTAACATGTTAATTACATACGTTACACGGTGTATCTGTTTTAAATAAGGATAATAAAAATGTAACAAAATATAGGAATCGGTGTAAATTATATGCTAGATGACTTGGGAAAATTATATAAGTTTCTTTATTTTTAAATGTGTTCAATCAGTATAATTTCTTAATATTAAAATTTCTTTGTGTACAAATCCAAAAGAAGTGAAGGATTTTACTCACTGTTTAATGACGTTTCACTACCACGCTGGTAGCTTCATCAGACTGGCAACTCTGACTTCTGCTCATGTACACAAAGAAATTTCAATATTATGCCTTCAAACAATCCAGATGAACTTATTCAAAGAGTATAATTTCTTTTCTTTTTTTAAAATTTTATTGAAATATTTTGATATTCTTGTATCAAAACATTAATACAACTATGGGTCTGTATTTTAGTAACAGTTTGAAGACAGACCAACCTTGAATCAGCAATAAGTTTGTAACCACGATGAGTGCCTTTAACACATATGTTAAATAGATAACACTACCAGTGAACCATCTTCATGAACATCAGAACCCATCATCTTAATGGCTTAGTGACTAGTTAGAAGCATGCTACTAATATGACTAGCAACAAGGCGATGAATAATGCAATCCGATTTAATATCTGCCATGATCGAGTCCTGTTTGTTTTATGATTTAAAATATGAACCGCCTATGCGTGTCAGGACGAATCGCATGGTAGCCAAGTGCCATTATCTTCTATGCTATGGCTATTAACACTTCAATATGACATTATCTACTTACGAATCAAGTATAGAATTAGTGACATATAACTTCTTCTTTTTGGATTCAATTAATGTGTTTCAGTTTAATGTCTCTACTTATGGATGCACTCATAAACAGTAGTGCGGAATAGCCTCACGTCATACCGTTAAGGATAACCATATATGCAACCGCACGGAACCGTAATATTATTATGAATGCAAAGTACTACCACATTTAAAAGTGTTGGATAAAAACACAGGTATAAGGAATTTAACAATTTTAGTGTAAAATATAACACCCGGCATGTTTTTTCTTTTCTTTACGTTTCCACGGTGTTTGAAAACACTCGTGCCAACCAGCATGGTGATCATGTTCTTAGTGGTAAACGTTTAGTATTTAATCAAAGGTCACCTTAGATTATAGCTTTTGCGGCATATTTCTCATAAATATGTTCATATTATATGAAGACTAAACTACCACTGCATAATTGATAGTCTTGCCGTCATAATAGCACAACTAGTGATGAATAAATCATTGTATAGTGACGAGGGGATAGCTATACATAATTGATAAATGGCCAGGTAAATGATACTATTAGTATATCAAGCCGTGTAAACTAATATTCCACCCATGTCTGTTTGTATTGTAGCGCTACACAAGGTATTACCCAGCCTATAGCTCATCTATAAAACAGTTAATTCTGAACATCCCAAAAGTAATATTATTTCCATTTCAATGAGCATCTTCACAAAGTGGATAAGGTATATTATATTTGGTTATAAACAATGGTTGGGTCATTAAACACGCTGCGTCAATAGAGATAGACCCTTGGCGAACCCCGCATACCTAACTGGTACAGTCCTCGCGGCCATCTGTCGCCAACATTAACACTTTTATTATAGACGACAATTAATGTGATTCCTGAAGTATACTGCTGAACAAACTGCTAACAAGCGGATAATGTTGAAACAAGATATATGCAACAGTTGATGCATTTGCTTGAATAGATCAATATGTGAACATTATTGTTGCCGAAATATTTGCAGTAGCAGAATACATTAACCCGCATTATTCACAAAGATTATAGCAGCACATGACGCATCCAGATGGTTAAATGACTGTACACCAGACCTCGTATGTATTCATGCGCATCATATCTAGGGGTGTCGCTGATACCAGTAAGTTATACTTTATGACCATGTGGTGTCATTTAAGAAGCTGGTGACATGGTTTTGCTCAGCAGCAAGGTCTTAAGTTCATCCTTATGGCATAAGTGTTAGCAGATTAACACGAAATAGTTTAATGCGTATTAATGAAGAACGTTTGATTACTTAATGTCACGATGAAGTATTATATCACTGTATAGCCTGCTAAATCGTGCTAGTATCGCATTCGTTCATGTACGATATTGCGTAGACGTTTTTGTATAACCATACTTCAGGTACTGCTTGTTGCACACTAAAATGTATTCATATTGCAATTACAAACCACAAATAAGCTGGTCTTTTTACAAACCAAGTTATCAAGATATGTTTATACATTGTAGCCATTTCGGTGTATATTTAAAACAACTTTAAACACATTCTCTGGATACATGTATTTACAGGTTTCAGGATGATTAGTGTTGGAGTGGTGAGATACAAAATGTGGCACTGGCCTTCCTGTATTTAAATGTTTTAAGGTTAATGGTTCAAGGTCACAGAGACCTGAAGTCGCCATACACCATGTTCGTGGACTACAGGTCTCCATCCTGTACGATGCATATTATTTCATTTAAATCAAATTTTGATTGAAACAAATTACACTCTAATGTGTAAACGTTACGTTTCTACGCTTATATGGTTTGGGTTTTTAAGTGACCTTGGAGCAAAATATTCTTACAGTGATATTGTTAACCAGTTTAGTAATCAAGGACAAACCTTTTTGAAAATTGTCATTTAAGCAGCGGGGATATTGGCGATGTATGGTTACAGCGATGAACGTTGGCTGGGATGTAAACATCCATGCAGCTATACAGTGACAAGTATCGAAAGGGCTTTTGTTAGCAGATTTAAAGATAAATATTCCATATACATTGTTGATGATCCCTAAAAATGACTATTGTACCAGCTAAGTAATCCCCGTTAAGATTATAAAGATTTATTTCAATCAAACTCTCAACACAAACAGTATATTTACGCATAAAACTTACTAGCTAGAAGTAACAAAGTATGTGTCTGATCCAACTTCACTTGTTTACTTGTTATTGTCTATAGCGCAGGTATATTGTGTAAAGCAAAAACGGTGACGGATGGACAAAACATTTTAATCGAAGCAATAATAGACATAAATTGCCTCTGGTAGACAACATATTGATTAGCAAGCCCAGACGTGCAGTACACTATGTGCTATATTTCTATATTTATTATTCCTTGAGAATTAAATTTTAATTGTATACATTTTTATTTGTACATGCTGTATAGGTAGTGTTTGGTTTCCTTTTTCTGTGCAAATCCATCATAGGTAATTGCTCTAGTATATAATCTTATAATCTCATTTTCACTGAATACTTAAGGAAAATACAGCAACATGTTTTGTTTTATTATAGATGCATTATGGACTTGAATTACGGTTTCCCCCCTAAATTTGACACACATTTCTTAGGATTAAAATTGACGTATATATATATATATATATATATATATATATATATATTTGATAAGGCGTGTAATTACGTAAAGACCGGAGTAGAATATGTTCCAGTTCATTTTGATTAAATCGCTTAACATGAATCGCAAATGTGCAAATCCATATCGTAAATGAGTGCTACATCTACGATAATAGGTGAGCGCTATAAATAACTTGCATGTGCGTTTTCTAATTACATTGCACAATTATTAAATGTCACTGATACACTGTGTGATGACGTCGCGCAAAATAAAATAATTGATGAGTGATGGCACATCCAATGCGGGTCAAGGTTACCTTTATTCATGTCTTTGAATTTGGATTATGCAATTTTAGCTTAATGTGGAATTAACTCCTCGTTCTCAGGCATCAGAGTTAAATCATGCAGCTCGAAATATTTAGGTCAACGATCGCCACTGACCATTCCGTTACAGCGAGTATTGTGTTCGCCTATTACGGAAACTACTCCCTGGCCACTAGATGACATGCATGACATGCCTGGGTTGCCCGGATTTAGTAATTGAATAATCATTCACTATTGCTTTCTTGGCGAAAGTGATCTATCGTCGTCAAACAGGAATTGAGAATATCGAGGACGCCGATGTGGCACATCTCTGTAATAGATACGACCACAGTGGACAGACATCCCTACACCTCCCATACTCCTTCACGCGCATCCAACAGCCACGCCCAGCCAGCCAGCTAAAAAATGTAACCCATCAACACCTATAGGTGTTGATGGGTTACATTTTTTAGCTGGCTGGCTGCTTCACTCAAAGGTGTGACGGAAACTCACAGTGAACAGACACCTCCCATACCCCCTTCACGCGCATCCAACAGCCACGCCCGCCCAGCCAGCTAAAAAAATGTAACCCTTCAACACCTAGCTTCACTCAAAGGTATGACGAAAACTCTATCTATATATAATAGATCAAGTTGCTATTTCAATTTGAATCACCCTGTATAACACCGTTACCATTAAATATTAGCTTTATCAAATGCAAGCAGTATTTATTCAAAGCGCTTAAGCGTTAATCTACGCCAACGGTTACAGAGCCCTGTCATTTCTACCGTGCTTCAGTCAATCATCTCGTCTCTGTTTTTTCATGATCCTTTGCAACACAACCATCCCACACTGCAAAATGAATAATATACCCGATATCTGGCATATTGTTTCGTGTTATACAAATTAATGCTTAATTGGAACAAAGTAAAGCAAGCAATTCTCCTGCCGCCGAATTCGGTGTGTTGTCGCCGCTAGCAAATGTGTGGGTTCGTGTAGTATATCTCATCTGGGGATTTATTACCAAATAAGCACTGTTTGTTTTAACGATGCTACTTGAAATTATATATATCTTCAAATTTCTCTGTTCTTTCTGGTCTCTCGAGGAGGTAAATGTAATTTGAGATCGGAATACACTTCAGATTTCTAGTAATCGATGCATGATAAATCCTTTCATAATTGATATCATGTACATTACGATGGGCATGCGCAATGGCCAGGTTTCAACTAACCGGAAATCACGATGGACTACTTTTGTTAATACTAGAATTCAACAACTCTCTAGGGAACTAAGTCACCATACCAACATAAGGTAGTCATAGCTACCAGGAATAATTGTTAGGCACAGAGACTATGGAATCTCCATAGTATTCAAGCACAAGTCAGTACTTTTTAAAATGGCTCCCATAGTGGTCGGTTTGTCTTCAAGCAATCTATATTCAGAACATACGTGCCGAAGGCTAATGCGTGATTCTACTTATTACATGTGAAATCATATGATTATTGAGTATTGAATTATAGTCGTGAACTTCAACATGTTCAAATACTTAAAAAGTATAACATTTTCTTTCATTTTCCGCACTGAATTATACCGCCGCTAGCATAATGTTAATCACGTGACCAAATCTAATCGAGGCAAGATAACTACTGTACGCTTAGTGTTTGCTTAACTCTCCGGTTACACTACGACTTTGCACATCTACGACAGAAAGTAAACGTAAACCAGCCAAATGAAAATAATATTTGCATCCTGAAATGCCATCAGAAAATGGCTTTCCCTTGTTCAATTCAACTTTCGAAAGCTCTAGTATGTCCTAAAGCATTATTATTCATTGATTCATAAATGCGTTTCGAAATTCCGCAAACGTTTTTAATGTTTCATTCACTTCAAAAAATAACGTGATACCGTTAGTCTCGTATTTCTATTAATGCATTCAAAAAGCCAATTACTCAATTGTGTCATTTCGTCCGCATGCTGCTCATATTGAAAGGTTTTTACGTCAAGAATACAAATTATTGTGGAGGATTCATTAGAAAATAATGTCACAGCCTTTCCTGCCAGATGCATTTTATATTTCATTTTAACAGATTAGGTGATTTGCTTCGTGCCATTATTTGGCATTGATTCGTGCAATGCCGTCAGCCATTCTTTGGCTTATACTTAACAATGGCGAGTGTGGAATGTGCATGGTCACTAATGGTGTTTGCATTGATCGACATACATCACAAAATAACATGTACGGTTATAGATTCTGGTTGTAAACCCTTCTTCTCATCCTCTTGTAAACTTGGTATGCATATATTCATTAGAAACAGTAACTTAAGTCATTGATGCGGATCATTTATAGATAATAGAAATTCCCAAGTTGCTACAAATATACGTCATTCCTTACAGTGTGTGGCTAATTTACACTGCAATTGTCGATGTTTGTTTTTCACTTGCTTGAGGTACTAGTATAAGTGCAAAGATATTTCTTATTCTTATCTTCACATTTACATTCCTGATATATGTTTTATATTAATATAATGATGGAATATTCATTTAATCCTTTGTACAAGTACCTGTAAATATTAGAAATTATCATGTGTATACAACTCCCGAGTGGTACAATAAAACTGCGTATTATATTGTACAACCAAGTACCCGAATGAATGCAATTTGTTTATACATCTATCTCATACAATATATTTTTATCACACTAAACGCCATTCAATACATAAAATTTCATAGTTCACTATATTAAATGTGGCCTTATGATTGATGTATTAATCAACATACATGCACGTAATTATTTTGTAAGGTACTAATGCATAATTTAAGGATGATTAATCATAATAAACAACAGAACAAATGTATTTTGCGAGTTTAAATATACGCAGGTAGTATAACCAACCGTCTTTGGTATAACTGAAGTATGATTAATACTTAAAGGCATATTACATTTTTCATGAACGGCCCTCTATATTTGAGTTTTTCTTCTAAATTCAATTTGTTTGACAATATACATTATATAAACGTGAAACTAAAGTATCTTCTAAGTTACAGAGCAGTACGTTTCTTAATTACTTACAAAATCATGGTTTAAATAGATTAAAATAATTAACTTATTTTCTGAGTGATTTCGTAGATGATAAAGATGGAACAAATATTTTGAAAAATGTCTTAATACAATAGTGTACCGTATTCACAGCCATTTTAAAACAGGGTTGCAAAATTGCTCTAATACCTATGTATATAAATAAAAGCTATCACCATGATAATATATTTTTACTACTTTTACAACATACGAGCTGTTTTAACTGATATTGCTCGTAGCTTAAAATGTGCAAGGAACACTATGAATGGCAGTGACTTAATGCAGGACCACAATGCTGAAGAAACTGTCTTGTTTATACTTATGAGATGTTTGAAGCATTTGGCTAGTGCACAAAATAAATGTGTTATGAGTGCAATGATTACCATATACAGAGATATCAGATTAATTGCCAACGAGGTGATGCTCAACTAGATGGAACATTTCCAACTGTCAACGAAATGAAGATAACCTTTCCATTGTACAAATGAAATCAATTAAGTATTATTTTACGTAACTTATAACTTATATCTTATGCATGGCGCGCTATACCCAGTTTTGATCATTATTTAATATTTAAATAAGTAAAATTCCATCTCACTGAATTTCTTCTACACGTCGTAGACTCGTATCGTATCTCTTCCGTGTTATGGGAGTGTTATGATATGTTATATTATTTGCTTCCAAGGACGCTTAACCCGATTTTATTTATTTATTTATTTTTGTTTATCTTTATTTATTGTGTTAATTTAGATGACAATATTGCATTACCATATTTAGGATCACCAAATCATGTTTCTTAAAACATATTTTCTAATTAACACACCTTTGCAGGTGTTTTCGTATTGACCTTCACGATAACACTAAATAAGAAATATCACTTGCATATTTCTATAAATATAACTACACTATCAATAATGTATATGAATGGAGACACGCAAAGGAAGTAAGTCGCAGTCTCCATGATCCTAGTGGAACTTTCGTCATAAAATATGCATGGCCTTCGTCACCTACAAAACATAACAAAGTATCAGATGGTGCTTGTAAAATAACGCAATCGTGTAACCTAGAAACGTCTGGTATTACAGGAGTAGGAATAAATGATACATATTTGGGATGTTAATGGGGTAATTTTAGTGTTACCTCAAAGTTCCATTACTGCCTGTTCCGATTTAATGTACAAAAATGACGTAATCATAATATCGGATCACTATGAAGTACATTCCATTCATCAAATGTCGCTTACGTAATCGTGTAACCCGTAAACTTCGGATCAGGAATAAGTGATATATTTACATATTTGGCGCGTTAATGGTGTAATTGTAGTGTACCCTAATGTTAACTTCTAAATCACATTCTGCCTGTTCTGATCAATATACAAAAATTAAATCATCATAATATCGGATCACTATGAAGTACATTCCATTCATCAAATGTCGCTTACGTAATCGTGTAACCCGTAAACTTCGGATCAGGAATAAGTGATATACGAGGGGCAGTCAATAAATAATGGGCTATATCTTGCCTCACGTCCCGTACGGAATAAACCGTGATAGCTACAACGTATTTTAATTGATTTGAGCATGCGCACTTGAGTTACGGGACGTCTAGCAAGACATTGCCAAATAATGAAAGTGATCATGGTATGGGATGCATGAGTGATTCTATTGAGGTGATAATGTGATCAATACAAAGTATGAACCTTTGTCTTTCAAACAATACACTTTTGGATTGTTAGATACCTTTGGTTATGTAACGTCATTAACATAAACACAATAGGTTTCAGACACTGACTGAAATCTGTCAATTATTTGGCTGGATATGATTGTAATGTGTTGAATATGGGTTGATTGATACATTTGCGTATATCTCGGCAATGCAAGCATAAAAACAGATAACACTTGGCACATAGTTAGAAAACACACTTATCTCTGTTTGACACTCTTTTTTAGATCTGAATGCCTTAATACGAACAAGAAGGGACCATCTCAAATCCGCTTTTATTTAGCAAAATCCGCAATAATATACCTTAGAAAACAACAAAGGATAACGAACAACGATTATAATTTAATAAATTGTTGTGGGATGTAAAGCAATAATAGTGGGGATTTCAAAAGGAGCTGTTCATAAAATTTCCTCAAACCATTGAAATTATATGACGATTACTTACACAATACATATCTAGTAGCTCTAAAGATAACAGTAATAAGAGAGGTTGTGGCAGCCATCTTTGATTGATACATTCCTGTATATCTTCATTTCGACTATCACAATATCTTTACACATTGATTTAAGCATTTTTTATTATTTCTGATTAGAATTTGAAGGCCAATAAGCTTTTATCTGGTAAATTTCATGATTTTAGCCATTTTGGGCCCGTTTCAAAATTATCTGCCGTCTGCGCATGCGCATTTTTCCTGCAGGTTTCATGCGAATAAGTTCAGATAATTAGTTAACTATCATATGGAATCTTCCAAACTGGTTAATTGCTTGAAATTTTCCTAAATTGTTTGATTTTCCGCAATATTAGTGATTAACTGACTGGGCATTTTAAAATGAAAATTAGCTATTTGAAATACTGATATTTGTATACCTTTTATTCAATGCTTCTCACTTTTCCCTCTTATACTACACATTCCAAATTACACAGGGATTAAAGTTATTGTCTTTTGTTTCATATTTATGCGAGAGAAAAAAAATCGGGATTTACCTGCTTCTGATGTCATGTTATGTAATCTTCTTACCACGTGTTTCATAAAAACAATTCAAATTTCCCGCCAAATAACTGATTTAGCAGTGTCCCAAGTGTACTTACTTTGAGACAATGCTATGACGTCATAGTTCACACTTAAAAATCCAAAACTGTATTGTTTGAAAGACAAAGGTTCATACTTTGTATTGATCACATTATCCCCTCAATAGAATCACTCATGCATCCCATACCATGATCACTTTCATTATTTATTGACTGCCCCTCGTATTTACATATTTGGCGCGTTAATGGTGTAATTGTAGTGTACCCTAATGTTAACTTCTAAATCACATTACTGCCTGTTCTGATCAATATACAAAAATTACATAAATATATCGGATATCGGATCACTATGAAGTACATTCCATTATCAATTATTGCTTACGTATTCGTGTAACCCGTAAACTTAGGATCAGGAATAAGTGATATATTTACATATTTGGCGCGTTACAGTTTTAAATTTAGTGTTACCTGATGCTAATTTCAATATTCCGTTACTGCTTGTTCCGATTTAATATAGGAAAATGACATCACAATTTCGGATCATATGAAGAACATTCCATTGGCTACATATTTGACGCTTGATATTGATTCCTCACTAAGAGGGTGCACCGGATATCAATGCGCAGACGTTAGACGTTTGCTTCTGCCATATTACACGCCCTACAAATAATATTAATATTCGCCGGACATTTCTTATTAGGGTTGACCCTAAAATTGAGGGTGGGTTTTTCGCTAACACAATACCCGAGCGTCGCAAGTCTCTACACTTGACAAGTTAAATGACATTAAGTGCCCTTGCTAACCGCCTGAGGAGATATAGTATCGTCTTGATTGAATGTGAATGTCACTAGTGCACGTGTATTGTAGCGCCATTCTGATTTGATATAAGGGGAACGAGGGAGTTGTATAGGTATAGTAGTAGAGCAGAAAGCTCAATAGATAACAACACATCCTTTTCTTTTGTCAGACTAAAATGAAAAGACAGTCCCAGCTACAGAGTAGGTTATAGTCAAATAGGCAACGTTATGCACCGTCAATTAAGTCGGATAATATGATATTTATTACAATATCAAAAATCATTTAAAAATGCATGGATGATTGAACGTTTTTTTAATCGATGTTTGCATTTTATCATAACAATATTCTCTGTGTATTGTTACTGGCCGGTCAAGGTTTGCGTAAATGTGGTTTGTTGATTAATGAAATGTCAACTGAAATTGCAATTCAGTCTATTTTTAGTTTGTAGTATTGAGGCATTTTATGCTCATAAAATAATGTGATTTTCCATTAACTTGACTACAGCGTGATGTCGCTACTTATAATTGTCTGGAAATATTAGTATTTACTGATTATAGGGCTTAACCTGTTCTATTTTTTTATTATTAAATGTCTATTCGTGTTTAATATATTTTTATTAATTTTTGAACAATTTTAATGATTAGATATGAATTTGTAGAATGGAAGAAAAAAATGAAATTTTGCTATAACGTGTGAACATTTGTGATAATATGTGCAAATCTGGGAATATTTGAAAACATTTGCTAACATTTGTAAAGATTTGATAAAATTGTGACAATTTAAGAAAATTTGTAAAAATTGTTAACATTTTAAAAAATTGGCGAAATGTTGCTAATTGCAAATTTAAAAAAAAATTGGCAAACAAATTGTTGAGATTGCGTGGAATGTTGTTTAAATACCATAATTTACGAGCTCTGTTTGGAAAATTATGAATATTAAATTCACTAGCTTTTGTTATAATTATTTGATAATCACCATTACTCACTCACGAAAAAGGCCATAATATTGTTACTTATTAAACCTGATAAATTGTACAAATCTAAACCCAAATCAGTCAGTGTTTGTATAAATTGAATCCAATTACCGATGATGAGCTTCAATTTGATTCAATCTTTATTTTTGCACGTGTCTTTGATACAATGCTGTTTATTCTGCTGCGTTATCGCTATCGACTCTACCCTGTAGCTACGCACGTTTACTAAGCATGCTTCAATACAGAATTACACCATGATAAATTACCCAACATCCACCATTTTACTCGTAAGATACAACCCAAACCTTTCATTTTGTTTCAGTATCAGAATTCTGTACATCTTTGTATTCTGGCATCATCAAGACTTCGTCATTGCGTTTCAAATCGTTACATTTGTTTTTACACTTTCAACGGTAAATTCGTCAACAGTTAGATACGTGATAGTGGTAAACTGACGATCAAATCGTTATATATTTTGCCTATTTCTTTCAACCAATTTGCCAACACATGAGAAAAACATTAACTGCTCAATGATTCAGTATTACTACACCTTCGGACGTGATGTATTAGCCGCATTATGTGTTTCTACGTTATACAGACGACATGGTCGATGCATACCGGATCATTCCAATTTAAGCCTACGTGAAGATGATGGTCCACAATCATCTGTTTTGTCACACCAATCAGACTATGATGTACGTCTGCTTCAAGAGGAACAGATTAAGATAAGCGATCCGTTTATAAAAGATACGAGCGTTTAATAAAGGTTTGATCAAGAGGAAATTTCTCCAAAGAAGCTTTTAAAGACACCACCACAATGCATTGCGTTTTTTCAAATTGCCCTTAATCTGGTCTCCGATTCGTCTCGGTTCCCATACATAGGCACAAAATCATGGCATCATAGTGCATTCATCGTTGGAGCTCTTAGATTCTAGTTTACATCAATTAATAAATTAGTCCTCAGTGTTCCTTTTTCTTATTTCTAAAACTTAAGAGCTCCACGAATGCATCCTGTGCAAAATGGCTTAGTTGGCTGGTGCTCCCGCAATGCATTGTGGGATATCCTTAAAATATTCTTTGGATTTCTCTGAGACCACGGGGCCCAAATTTAAATTCTAAATTATAGATCCTATTGAATTGGTTACAGAGTTAGATTTAAAAGCAGTAATGAAAAAGTAGTTCAGTAAAGTTATAATCTTGTATAGGGTATTTATGACGAATTAAGCTTGCTTTTTGTAAGGTGTAAAGTTGATGCATATGCCAAATGTATCCTGGACGCTAATTGATTCGCTCTTACTGCTCGTTAAAAGTAATAAACCATTTATGGGTGTTTTTAACATCCATAAATAGTTTATTGCTGTAGTATTTAAAATGCTGAAATGGGTACGGTTTGTATTTGCTATCAATGCACTAACCCGTAGCGCTGGAAGTCTCATTTCATTTCAATAATACTTCTAATAATTATTTGCACTAGTTTACAACAACTCCTATGAGACCGAACCGTGACGTGCAACAACAAAAATAATTTAATAATCTTGAGCGAAAGAGCTCAAAATTTAAAATCGTTGGGTGCATGGTTTGTCATTCTGTCGCACAGTAGTGTGTACCTCATTATCCACGTGATACGAAGTACACTTTACTTGATTTCATAGTTTAGGATAAATTATATTGACGGTAAAAGGTAAGCAAATATTTACTGCTCATGAGGGCTGGAGCCTGGAGACCGTGGGCCTACTATTTTCCCGAGACCGGAGGTTGAGGAAGGCCCACAGTCTCCAGTTACCGAGGGGAACTATTTTGCACCATTTCCCGAATATAGAGCAGTAAATATTTGTTTTATATCACACATAAAGAATTCCACGAAGACTAGCGAAGAAATAAATCCAGGTCAGCCGCTAGGCCTACCTGCATCGGCGCTTTTTTCCTACAAATTTCTCGAACCGTTCCATCCGATTGACAACATATTTGATATGCTTTTTGGTATTAGCACTGCCTACATCATCGAGTAATTGCTCCAATGCATCTTCACCTACTAGCTCGAACCCAAAATTCTCCATTTTGGTGATTAACAAAAACAAAAAAATAGTTCGACACGAAACATAAAGTAAACAAAAGCAGACACGGAACTGATCGATGACACAAATGTCACGAATGAGTCAAAGGTTAAATCAATTGACCGCGATCTGTGGACCGCGAGCAATTTTTTGTTTGTACATGATCCTAGTGAAATTCGCTTTATTCCGTTTTAATACGGAATAAAGCAAAATTCACTGAATAAAATGAATTCACTGGAAAAAATCGCGCACCGCGATCGCGAGCCGGGGAAAAAGTTCCCATAAAAAGGTACTATTTCCCTGGCAGCTCCTCATCACAGGGAAATAGTACTTTTTTATGGGAACTTTTTCCCTCCTGTGAAATATTGGGGAACTAGTCCAAATATTTTATGTCACGTGATGTAGTATCCACCAATCAAATGACAGGAATATTTGTATGTGTGATATAATAACAAAATAATGACCGATAAATAATTTCGACGAAGTATCCCCCCTCTGTTCTTTTATGAATTCTCGTATCATAAATAGATGATTTTCAGAATGGCTAAATCAGATTTTCCACATCCAACGAGATTTTATCCAAATATCGATGGTGATACTATGCGAAATGTGTTCGTTCCCCAAGCTAACAGGGCTTACACAGCGTCCCTTGCATTGACAGTGTATGGAGCTTGTGTGGGTGCGATGAAAACTACCAGACACATGTGCAAGAGCTTCCAAATTCGACAATCTGTTAACAAGCTTTCGTTGCCATTCGATCTTTGTATAGCATGTGTAAGTAATATAAAACAAATATTCAATACTATCTTATTCAGGAAATGGTGTGATTATATCGCAATCATTGCCCTCGTGAACTATTACGTATTGAAATATCTATTGCAATACATGCATTTTAATGTTGGCACTGTCTTAAAGCAATATTATGTGATCTTTTTCAAAATTGTACAAATATTTGTTTCGCTTTTAAAATGAAGTTTGATAATCAAGAAAGACATTCCTAGACTCATAAATCGTTCTTGACTCGTTCCGTAACAGTTACCTCGTAACTTTACTAAATCAGAATGGAAATCTGCTTCCAATTTAACGAATTTTCAACATATTTTGTTTAGATTTTCATCATAACAAAGCATTCCGTACTGTTGTATTCACTTGTGTACAGTTGCGATCACAACCGGAAACATTGTAACCGCGTTAGCACGGTGGTGACAAACCATGGCATTCTAATTTCGAAAGAAAAAAACCACTCAGAAATAAGTTGTCAGGTTACGCGACAGTTTAAATCAACCCATTCAAACCATGATTCTGAACTAATTCGGAAAGCGTATTGCTCTTTAACTTACAGGATATTTTACATGTTTATGAATGTAATTTGACCAAAAAAATTGTATTTCGAGGAAAAGGATCGTATAATATGCCTTTAACTTCGCATTTATTTTTACATGGTACATAAAGTATATGTATACATATCATAACTGATCATAAATGTTTTGCTTGGAAAGTTGGAACAGACTTTCAATCATAATCCTGTCATCATTAAATGGACACATTAATCCAAATTAGTTCTAGATTCTTAAAATAGGTAATTGCACAAGGCTGGCATCAAAATCGATGTGTGTTTTACACTTTCGGTCCTGTCCACCCCACTCTCTGCAATAAACAAGTTTATTATTCTCTCATCTCATATTATAGCTACCGTTCACTATAGCATAGCAAAGATTAATTTGAGATGCACAGATGGAGACAACAACCCTGATCGTACTTGGGGAAAGATAGATGACGAGTCTGCATTCACTAAGTGCACCCATGAAACACACGTCAAGACTGCTTACCATACGCACCGTAAGTTTTAGGTTGAAAGCTGTTTTTACTATGGGGCATACTCCGGTAAAAGTAAAACGGGAAAGGAATCATACTTATATGATGTACCTAGGGAAGCCCGTTTGTAAGTTAATAATACTGAAAATACCATTGATTTGTAGAATGCAAGAAATATGTCAGTATTTAACGGGAAATAGGGGTAATATAGCGTAACCTTTTTCCTTGCCTCAGTGAAGTATTCTGTTGAATATAAATGAGTAGAATAACGACTAGTAGAGAAGCCCTGTGGGACGATCTGCATCACATGTATTCGTCTTTAAAGTCTGTAGCTATGACATCGAATTTATTAAGCGTTCATTAGGAGATTACTCACACGTGTCTGACTCTAAACAATATTATTGTTTTAGGGTATGCATAAGCCTATATTTCCCCTTTTTTCTAGAACAACGAAAGGTTTTTCTTTTTAGATCTTAGATTATTAGTAATAACACGACATTAAATGATACCAACGATGCGATAGTTACCGTGCTAACTCACATCAAGTTAATTTACGTTGTTACATTTTCGATACAGACGGTCTAATTTCATGAAGTTGTCGAGTTGTTCCCGCCCGGCCAAATGTAGATGACATTGACAGATCGTAGATAGTCTGCTGACACATATTAACTCGCAATGTAAGCATTCGAAAGTGAACTAATTAGGTATAATTATCAAAGTACGGGTGACACAATGCTCATTAGTGCATACAAATAGGGGCAGTGTTGGTTTGTTTGCAGTTCCATAAATCTTTAACATGTTTAATGGAAAAGGCTCGTAACCAATTGTCAGGTAACTATTTATGCACTATATATCTTCATTTGCTTGCACCAAAGACCTCGGATGATGAAAGTCTTTCGATTGTTTAAAATCTGTTGACTATAAATGGAAGAAACATACACATATGCTGTATCTACTAAGAAAGTCCGAGGGTTAATACTGAAAATGACATTGATTGTAGAGTGCAACACATATATGAGTATTTAACGGGAAATAGGGGTGATATAGCATAACCTTTTTCCTTGCCTCATTACGTATTCTAAATGAATAGAATAACGACTAGCATGACTAGTTATAACTAGCATGACTAGTTATAGAGATGCCCTGTGGACGATCTGCATCACATTGTATTCGTCTTTAAAGTCTGTAGCTATGACATCGAATTTATTAAGCGTTCATTAGGAGATTACTCACACGTGTCTGACTCTAAACAATATTATTGCTTTAGGGTAATGCATAAGCCTATATTTCCCCTTTTTTCTAGAACAACGAAAGGTTTTTTCTTTTTAGATCTTAGATTATTAGTAATAACACGACATTAAATGATACCAACGATGCGATAGTTACCGTGCTAACTCACATCAAGTTAATTTACTTTGTTACATATTTCGATACAGACGGTCTAATTTCATGAAGTTGTCGAGTTGTTCCCGCCCGACCAAATGTAGATGACATTGACAGATCGTAGATAGTCTGCTGACGCATTGTAACTCGCAATGTAAGCATTCGAAAGTGAACTAATTAGGCATAATTATCAAAGTACGGGTGACACAATGCTCATTAGTGCATACCAATAGGGGCAGTGTTGGTTTGTTTGCAGTTCCATAAATCTTTAATGAAAAAGGCTCGTAACCAATTTTGTCAGGTAACTATTTATGCACTATATATCTTCATTTGCTTGTACTAAAGACCTCGGTTGATGAAAGTCTTTCGATTGTTTAAAATCTGTTAACTATAAATGGAAGAAACATACACATATGCTGTATCTACTAAGAAAGTCCGAGGGTTAATACTGAAAATGACATTGATTGTAGAGTGCAACACATATATGAGTATTTAACGGGAAATAGGGGTGATATAGCATAACCTTTTTCCTTGCCTCAGTACGTATTCTAAATGAGTAGAATAACGACTAGCATGACTAGTTATAGAGATGCCCTGTGGGACGATCTGCATCACATGTATTCGTCTTTAAAGTCTGTAGCTATGACATCGAATGTATTAAGCGTTCATTAGGAGATTACTCACACGCGCGTGACTCTAAACAATATTATTGTTTTAGGGTAATACAAATATGGGCGGCCATCACTGTCAAAAAGGTCAAAAAACAAGCAAAGGTCTCAAAAAACAGACAAAGGTCTCAAAAAACAAGCAAAGGTCTCAAAAAACAGACAAAGGTCTCAAAAAACAAGCAAAGGTCTCAAAAAACAGACAAAGGTCTCAAAAAACAAGCAAAGGTCTCAAAAAACAGACAAAGGTCTCAAAAAACAAGCAAAGGTCTAAAAGAACAGATAAATGTCTCAAAAAACAGACAAAGGTCTCAAAAAACAAGCAAAGGTCTCAAAAAACAGACAAAGGTCTCAAAAAATAGACAAAGGTCTCAAAAACAAGCAAAGGTCTCAAAAAAACAGACAACGGTCTCAAAAAACAAGCAAAGTCTCAAAAACTCGTAAAGGTCTCAAAATCTGGAAAGGTCAAAACTTACAGAGACGTCTCAAATCGCAATAAGGTCAAAAATCACAATACGGTCTCAAATCGCAATAAGGTCAAAAAACGCAATACGGTCAAAAATCACAGTACGGTCAAAAAACGGAATACGGTCAAAAATCACAATAAGGTCAAAAATCTGCGTGCGTGTGGCCATATTATCGCGCGTACACTTGGATTACTAATTTTGCGCGAATATTTCTCGTCAATTTGGAACTGAATAAACTATAGAAAAGCCGCCCTGTCGTACGATCTACATGTATTCTTCCTTAAAGTCTGTATTAAGCTTTCATGCTCATATGTGTTTGACACTAATCAATATTATTGTTTTAGGGTAATCCATAAGTCTACATTTCTCCTTTTATTTTCTGTTTCTAAAATAACGAAATATTCTTATTTGGAGTTCTTCATTATTATTACTAATAACACGACATTTATTTTTCTCATTTTAACCACGTTCTATGTTCCATCATGTATTATTGCGCAATTAGACCAACGATGCGATAGTTGCTAAGCTACATCACATCTAAGTAATTCACTTCGGTACATAAATTATTCGTTGCAGACGGTATAATTTGTCGAGTTGTTCCCGCCAAAAATGTAGATGACAGATCGTAGATAGTCTAGTGACACATTTAAACTCGCAATGTAAGCATTTGAAAGTGAACTAATTGGGCATAATGATCAAAATGACGCCAATACTGATGGTACGATGCTAATTAACACATACCGATAGGGGCAGTTTGGGTCGTTTGCAGTCCTATCAATCTTTTATGAAAACAGTTTGTAGCCGACTTTGTCAGGTAAAATATTTTATCTCTAATTTGACAAATCAGAACGCTCCGTATATCCTCATTTGCTAATAAAGACAGATGAAAAAGGTTTATCATTACTGGGAATTTAAAATTGGAATACTGTGCTCAATATCCCACCATGTTGGCTCTTGCATACCATGCTCATCACAACGATGTCAAAATGTTCTTCTAAATACGATGAGCGCTTGTAGTGCAAGATGTCTCCTACAAATGTGTCAAAATGTCACATTTGACTACCGTCGATTTAAATCATTCTGGTTGATTAATGTCGGCGTTAGTGTCAAAATATGGCTGCCATTTCTGCGTGAATGAAAGCATAGACTCTGTCAGATTGGTTTAAATGTGGTGTAATTATGTTACTTTTATTAGATTGAATGCGTGGCCGCCAAACATATTGGGACTGAATACATCTTGTTTTGACTGCTTACTTGCTTCAAAGAGAAAATTGTATTCTTAAAACAATTGTTTTGATATTAATTTTAAAGGCCATGTGCTAATTTCACTTGCAAAACGATGAATCATTAGTTGACCTTTAGTGTTCATGTGAATTACTTGTTCTTAAACAAATTCATTATAAAGACATGCTTGGCTGAAATATTCTTTAAGGGACAAGGACTTAATTAATTTCCAATTTTATTAGAATAGTGTTTGTAATATACAGATATTTAATGACCATGTCATGTTCTGATTATGTGCGAAAGTTGACTTTCCTTTACATAGTAGCTGGAGATATTTTGAATTGAAGACACTACTCGATAGTGTAAACGAATTATTCAATTAAATCTAGTCAATTCTTGGCTTAGCTATTGATCAAATTGTCAATGCCATTTATCCTCACTAAATAAAACGCTCATACTCAATCTCAGTTCCTCGTTGGAATAAGCATTGGTAGTTTTAGCTTGAATATAAAATGCTTGCATTCCATGTAATCTTATAGCCGTTCTATGCAGCAGCTTAATGATAGAGTCTAGAATTACTTCTGTTAATTGCTAGGAAAGGGCGTTTCATGCTAATTTGAAGCAAGATATAGTAGGGGTCCAAATTGCAGGTCGTATTCATGAAGTGACTCAGCCGTACATATGTGTTCTTCTTGCCTGATTCTAAATATTCTAAATATTTGTTACATGTGTAAGACAACAGAATTCCTGATGAAATTATACAATATATGGAAAAAGGTCATTATAAGATGAGGATAACGACTTATGTCTATGTCACTGGAAATATCGTTTGGGATTATTCGCCAATTTGTATATAATACACTTGATATCGTGTTGTATGCAAGGATATATCTAGATATCCCTCGACGTGAACCAGCATTGGAACATACGTATTACGTGTGCAAAACACAAACATTCTTTTTAGAGGTACAAAATAAACAGCGAAGGAAATACAATACATCAAATGCTTAACTAGCTGCCCAACTGCTTTCCTCTTACAATTTCAAACATCGTATATCTCATTTGTAATTGGTCATTCCTGTGTCTAGTTTCAACTATCTTGTCAAATTTTGGCTACAAAAACACGCGTCAACGTCTTCCATTTCACTCAGTCCGAATAATTTAATCAGCGTTTCATCACTACTATACAACTACTACACTTGCAAGTCCATGAAGCAATCTTGTGTCGACAGTTTGTGCAGCCGTGTTATCTGATACAAATGGCGCTCAGGGGTCGAATGTCATTTCTGTTGTTGAATTAAACACATAATCAAAAGTGTCCCTTTAAAATGGTCGTCTGCTGCCGCGCACCAACGCTTCATAGTATCTCAACAGCCTTCTTGTAATGCTATCTTCATATTATGCACTCTTGAGTTGATTTACATATCTCTGGTATTGCCAACAGCTGAGGCTTCATCACGCTCATAGCATCCAGGACTGATTTTGACACTGACTATCATTAACTATTTTACTCTCGTCTTTAATGACGCAAGTTAACTTGTTAGTTGTTACCATAGTCTACTAAACAGCAATTTTAATGTCTTGAAGAAAATTTAAACGATACTAATTATCGGCTCTAGTGCCTAAATTGGGGTGACAGAGTTTTTTTAGCCGATTTTGTATTACAACGCGGTATTAATTAGCTATATTACATATGTCAAGAATGTATCCATGATGGACTATCTCGTTGTATTGCTTTCTACACATCTGGAAATGAAATCACGTTTTCAACGAGAACAAAAAATCGATATCCGGAAAGATCATAACCATAGCTGACCGCGCATGTCACTCGACACGTTAAGCTGAGCGGTTATTAACTACACTATGTATATTTTATTTTAAAATGCCATATTTTCTAATACATAATATTATATAACGGATAGAATTCTAGCTTTGACAAATGACAGGTATAAGCAGTACTCTAGCCACTTTTCACCGACTGCTTATGTGCATTTCACGGTAAATTTGTTGATTTTCCAGTTCTCTGATTATAGACAGTGCTGTACCATTCAGATGGTGAACTGTGTTTAAAATACTAGTGCATTAACATCGCATTGATTTTCAGGCTTGGATAGCTATTAGCAGCCTTGAATGACTCAAATGCAGCTACAATCCATGGTATTGCTAGACATTGGTAAAATATTAACATGTAAATAATCAATGGTAATGAAATTTCAAAGAATATCAATGGTATAAAACATTCCTTTTCCTCCAACTAAGTTACAAGTTCTATTATTTACTTGTTCAACAATTAACTACAAGGAGATATATAAGAATGTGCCTGTTTTATGCGTATCATTATAGGGTATAACAAATATAACAGTAAAATATCTTTCAAATGCTCTAGATCACAAATTATTTCATATTAATGTCTTTATAAACGACTTTAAGAAACTGTTCTGTTCACTATCGAAGTGATAATATAACCTTCTGGTAACTGGATCACGCACCTCTTGGTGTGATGGTTCACACCAGAGACTTCATGATCGGGGTTCAGTACTCAAAAGCGTGATGCAGTTAACATAGTGATAATCGGATAACACGTAACCATGGTAACACTTCGCTGGTGAATAGAGGCTATCCATGTATCGGCCATATTTGGGGGAACTAAACTCTGTTTCAGAATTTAGACCAACCCCACAGAAATCTAAATCCGTGACCAACACGCGTGCTGATGGATACTCATTCAAAATAACCCGCCAAATGTTTAGCTCATTCTTTAAACTGGGACTAGAACCTGTTATTCGGGCATGTATGAGTGATGTGGATACTTTCTATTGCTTTGGAATGCTTTATCAATATTTTTAAAACCAAATCGCCATGTTAATAGGGCAAAGAGCACCTCTAGAATAATACCACAGTTTCTTGTGAATTAAATATTATCACGCATCATCAGTTAACACAAAAACAACTAAGATATACTGTAATTGTTATTTGAACGCATGATTATATTTTTGACGCTATTTTAATATTGTTTATTGATTTCCCAAAAGCTTGTAAGTGGAAATATTGGTGGAAATAGACAACTCTAAGTGGACTGACTTTAATGGGTCAGACACCATCCCGACAGAGACGGATATAAATGAAGATAGCTTTTATAATTGTGTTATGATTCCACAATTAATTCATGGCGCATTACGCAGTGTTCCTAAGCCATCTTTACTGCGACATTCACCACCTACTCCACCAGTCACGCTAACCAAGGTGTGAGTATGACCAGAGGCCCCGGTATATTATGAAGGAGTCTTCAATTGATTTGCCGTTACTTAAGGCACTGATGGCGAGCGTCCGACCTTTATGGTTTATACATCTGATGGGGAAATAAGTATGGGAACGAGATTATCTGTGAACCTGTATCAGGCGGATAGGTAAGTTATGAGCACGGCTTCTGCAGTGTATCGACCTAGTCCTGTAGGGACCCAGATGCTATTAACACCTAGCTGTGGTAACTGCTGAACGGTTTCTTAATACAAAGTCATCATTTCTACTGCATGCTAAGGTACATCTCAACATGTAACTTAAGAATCGATATATAAATGTTCATGTCCGTCGTGAAGAGGCCAACTTCAATAATATGATGGATGTCTTTAGTGATTTCCGTTGAATTATGTCACTGAAGCACTGATGTTTTATCCTTAATTCACCTCACACAGGGAATTGGATATACACATTTGAATACTTTGATGCTTAAGGGATGGCTTGAATAAAATCAATGAGTGATAAGTAACGGCTATCCCTTATAGTTTTAGAGGAGAAAGGTCCGATTGTTTAAAGCACTGCTGCATGAATTGTAATAGACAGATTAGTCCGAGATACTTGAATGAATTTGCGTACGTTGGTTTGATGTTATCAAGTACTGTCTTATCGAATTGATATCTTATTTGATACAGACGTTTCATTTTATTATTAAATGATATTATAAATAAATAACAGTGATACAGACTAAAGTAATATCCAAAAGGGCCCAAATGATTACCATACGTATAATCAGATACACGTGCGTAAATACGAGCATTCAATATTAGTTAAACCGTAATATTGTGCCAACGTTTTAACATGCAAATCAGGTGCTCCAATTTTCCGAGCACTTTGTTCAAGATGTGGGGAACGATCAAACGATAACAAGCTGGAATGAGTTGCAGGGCAATGAACCAATATGAAAAGCCTAACCTGTTTCTGTACAAAAGCATCAAATCGTACAATCGCGTATGGTGCGGAAAGAGAATGTACGTTTCAAATGCCAATATCCTATTAACACTTTCCACGCGGCAGGCAGCTGCAGACGACATTCCAAAATTTCACAAAATGTTTAAAAAATGTCAAAATTATTGAATTTCATTACCATATTTAGAATCATTATGAGAAATGCATTGACATAAGTACAAACAAGCCTAGTATTGGGTTAGTAATCCGTGAGATAGACTTTGAAAATTGTGAAAGGTTTCTGACAAATCTGTTTTGTGTATGTTAAAAATAATAGCCGCGTGGAAAGTGTTAACATCATACTTGCTGATACAGGGGCGATGTCTGGCTACAGTCTTCAGACGTTAACACATTCATGTGGGGTACTCATTGCTAACTCAATGATGATGATGATACTAACTAAATCAACCTTGAGGGGACTATTATGTAAGCGAGTCATCGTTGTTTAACAACGACCTTCGATATTATTCCTTTAATGATATGCATATTCTTTAATTATATTTCCAAACATATCAGTGGACTAGATGGCAGTTACAGCAAGTAAATACAACTGTGATTTTCATCAGTGACAGTAGTCTTATGGGTAACATCTCATTTGTAGCATTGGTAGCGCCTGAGAAGTAGCAAAAGCTGCATCAATGATAACAGTGGGGAAATCTCTGGTAAATAAACTACTATACAGAGATAGTTAAATTAGAGGTAGAATTACAGTAGCTGTAGCATATGAAGAGTTCCAGTACAGGGGCAGATAAATAGTTGAATATCTGCAATTTTAGAAACTGAATAAAAATTGGTAGATTCGAACAAGTCTATTACGCGTGTTCAATGATTTAGAACTACTGCATATGAATCAGCATACACGTTGAAATCTTAACACATAGGCCTAGTTAAAGAATTATGATTTAATAAGTGTAACGATTCAATGTTATCGGCGATAGTAATACGATTACAGAAATTGTACTACGTAAATGAATGCATAGGGATATAAAGACTACAAATTGTCTTTGCCAATTAAAATGCGGTGAGTATATAATTAGTTTGCTACAAGCTGGTATGTGTATTTATGTTATCAATACCAGCTGATGTATAGGTGCACTGCCGTGTTGTATATGGAACATGACAATCCTGTTTAATTAATGGCGCTATGTATGCCAATATACACTATACACAGCTCAGAAAAACGCTATTAATTAATCATCTGTGAATCTATCATATGTCTATATACATTTCATATGCACATTATGTGTTGGGTTAGGAGTTCAATGTGACGTGAAGAGTAGAAACGTATACAGTGTATTGAAAACTAATTAGGGTATGCCTCAAAATAAAGGACAGTATGTATTGATTGATTAAAACAGCGTGTATTGTTTCATTGTATTATTATCAATATATTAGTAAGTCATGCTGTTTCTATCATATATACCATAAATTGATAAGTCATATACGACTTTAATACTAATGCCAATGTTGGATAGCAGGGCATCGACTTAATACTTCCAATCAAATCTGTCAAGCTGTAGAAACTCCTTACACGCCATTAATCATGTTAATAGCTACATTTCAAACATCCTTAAAATAATAATTTCATAATCGTTACAAGTTGCATTCGGCAACATGCTGCATACTGTGTGCATTGCAGTGTTTAATTTACCGCGTGCGTTTGTTCTTCCTATAAACTAATATTCCATCTGCAGGGCGCGTCTGTTAGTTACTAGAAGTATCGGGTGTACTTAATGTACTCTAGCTAACCATAAATTACTTCATCTTTCAAACACGTGTGCCTGGATATTGTCTTATGAGGTTATATAATACCCTAAATCAATTGTGTAAAGTAAAGCTGTTCTTCCTTTTTTTTTTACTATCGTCAACCAAACCTACATTTCCGAAAGTTGTAATACAAGCACTAAACAAATAAACATTATTACATTTTAACCGATGTATTTGATTACACATTTATGTTCTGTGAAATATGAAACATATCTTCGTGTTTCTATATATAACAGGGTACTCCTCAGGTTGTTGGAGTATTTTGGTCGTGGAAAATCGACGCCTTAATTTTGAAAGACAGAGATACTACAGGGCATAGCGCGGCTTTCTTACCGTCATTTACTGGTAAAACGGAAACTAAATATCCAATATCGAAAGGGCATACAGCGTAGCTTGTCCGATCTATTTCACCTAACGGTAGAGAGGCCATACAGGTCCATGTAACGGTAGTATTGCTTTCGGTACATGATGACTACAGGTGTTCCCGATGGTACATTGTAGAAAGATTGAATGCCAGATGAACACAAGACATGTGATAAATGGGATGAAAGTCTCTTTTTCTAGGGGGTGTTGTGTACTTGTCGCTGAACAAAGCAAGGTGTTTTAGTCCGTTAGGTTTGGAACATTTGTGAAACATGATACTGCAAATACAGCAACATTGTACATATTTGCACCCGCATGTGTGCATATGTATAATATTTTCATATATGATGCAATAAATTTAGTGAAACACAAACATCTCACGTAATATTCTGATATGGATGGCTTCGAGAGTTTCCGGAAATTCACTCAAAATATGTCATCCAATTAAGTAGTCGCAAAAGGTGTATGGTTCTTCGTATACCTCTGTCTAAATATATTCGTAATAAATATGATAATATGAAACCTAGATTCCAACCGGCATTTATGGTAATAACTAGACTTCGTATCAATTTTATTATGATTTTTTTATTTTTATTTTTTATTTGAGTTGTTTTTATTGTGCTGTACGGTGTATAGGTACAATGTATGCACGTTACAATATGAGAATATTATACACTGAAATATGATTTCAATATCTTTCAAACTGATGTTGAAGTATAAGTTTAGTAATCTACATGAAATTGACAAACTTAACAATTTAAGTAACATATAGTTTGAAGAGCAATAAAGTGAGTAACTTACCGGAGCATGTGTGAAATATATGTAAAAATATGGTGAGAAAAATAGGAAGATATAGTGTCATTCCGGGTAAAAATGGTAGAAGTGTTCTTATATGCATCTTGTCGCTGGAGTATGTGTTCCAAGAATTCCGAAAACAGAAAACGTTCGATATGAGGTAGAAAACGTTCGATCGGACGTTGTTCTACTCCACACACAAAACAGGTGCTAAGCCGGAAACGGATTAATCAGACCAGTTTCAGATGAAGTAAAATATAGATATTGATGGCAATATGATACCACTGTGTATACACAGGTGCTTAGTTGTAAGCAATATACGGTATGGTTTATCAAAATGAGTGAAGGCTTTCTGGACAGAAAACACTGTCTATCGATGTTACGATCCGGTGAGAGATACACACCCTGAAGTATAATATATATTCCTATTGAGAAATCCTTCTGATTTATTCGGCATTAAAAGATGTATAAAATCATCCTATATGCGTGATTTTGTCCGCGTAGAATTATGATACTTAGATTCAATAACGCCCGGAGTGATTTGCACTTAAGCCAACTTAAGAATAAATCCACTTTTCCGCTTCTTCTTGAAGACGATATTATACCATAGAGGATAATACAAGTGAACGTTGCATATAGTAAGTTCCAAAACAGATATAATCGTCACTGTGATGAAAATTATATCTTTTGTATGAAAAGATAAGGTTTTTTTATCAAATCACACTGTTTTTGATACTGTATTCCAGTGAGATTTTCCTCAGGCTACAAATTAAATCATAATTTATAATCCATTGTGATCGTTCCATAACCGCTTTGAATAGTCGACAACCCGATGAATTTGCTGGTAGTGTTGCACGCACTGCTGACTGATACTAACACACTCCGAGGACTTTAAATAGCAGACGATTAAAGAAAACTAACCGCCAATATTAACTGAAGATATTTTATAACGATAAAAGCACGGCAGATGTAGTTAGTGCGATTGGTGGTAAAGCATTTGTGGACAGGTATTTATCGGTGAGCATTGAGCGATGCAAAGTCGATCCTACTCCAAGTAAAGTTGGCTAGAAACTGTCGATGTTTGGCGTGTGCATCACGGATAGCTCACTCACTCACTCATATATCTGTCTCCTCGCACTGTCTCTCTAAAACACTATGTGAATGAGCGCTAACCTACGGGCTCTGGCTGCTTGCTTTTTATTGACGAAATAATGTGAAAGGGTTGAATCGATGATAAATATAGAACTAATTGGACGATTCCATATTGTTCCAATCACGGGGATGCAATACGCAACAATAATAGACCCTTCTATGAAAAAATAACATCAATCTTGAAAAAAGGAAACCGGAAACATTATATTTCGATGTGAAATTACGTTGATGACGTCTGTGTCGTCATGAGGAGCATACTTTTGATGAATCTGTTGTACGCGAGTAAGTGATTCATCGCGTTAAAACCAGGTGCTCTACTGTTATCCATAACGGGTTAATAATGCTTTATGATTCGCTATAGGATTCTATTCCAATGTCATCAGTTCACGCTATAAAAATAAAACAATTGTGTCTGCAGTCTGTGTAATGGTGTCTAAATATAAAACCAAAATGACCTTTTAGGAAGTCCGTAGACGACATTTTGTTTTAAATGTAATGTGTGATTTAGTTTAGTGTTTGGCTATATCTTACTCTAAAATCAAATTAATCTTAGAGTACCAATAATGAATAATAAGTACATAATACAAATATGATCACATACTTTTAGGCAAATTAATATAGAACTCCTTAATATGTAAAAGTTACAAAAGTTGAACATTATGTAACAAATACCCATCTGTGTAAAATCAATGTAATTCTTGTGCAAAAGCTTACACAGGTTGTGTATTTTTACATAATCATTTTGTAACATACAATACAGTATGTTTTGAATTATATTGTTTTAAGGCAATATTGCTTTTAGCAACCATTCACATGTACAATAACATTTCCTGTCGAAAATTGAGTTAATGTACCTATCATCGATTGAATCCACTAAATGGGTTTGGGTAGATTTTCAATATTTGTTTTAAATAATTTCGAAGCACTGGAACATAATGACGACAACGACAGTTAACTTGAATTCATATCCATTTTTGGGTGCGCGTGGCTTTCCGAAAATATACGATATTGCGTGATAATACACTTAGCCACGCCTCTCATGAAACACGTGCAGAAAAGAGTAATTAAATGAGTTTTTCCTCCTACTCCGGAAAGAGGGCGCTTTGAAGGGTATTTGACACAACCTACTGATTTTAAATAATAATAAAAAATCTTGTTATACTGATGGCGATGGCAAACGTGGGATTGTGGAGAAACATATTAAAACACTAGAGCAAATTATTATGGACTGAAGTACGTAATAAATCCATGAATTAAATGGATTCCATCATCGTAAAACTCAAACGAGTAATATCGTCATAATCACTGTCGTAATGATATTGAGGTCTGCTGAAATAATCCTACCTATTACAAGAATCATTTTTACAACTCGGTCAGACGTTAACTTGACATATAAAAATGCAACATCTCATTTGGGTCAGACTCTGTATCACTTCCTGATTAGGTATATGTATGCGAATTCAATCCATTAATATCTAGCTACGTTACGCGAAAGCATATTAACGCTTTGTCATTGATTCATGACTTCAATATCATTACAGTTATTGACGATGACGATGTTGCACTGTGAGCAAAGGTGGGATGGTAGAGCAACAGTTTTAACACTAAAGCAAATTATCACGAACTTGAGTACGGTAGGCCTAAGAAACCATGAATGCATTGGTTTCTATCATCGTGGACAAGTGAATAGTTACAGGTCAAAATAACTGTACTGTTGTAGTGATATTGCGGATTTGAAAAAAATCCCATCTATCACTGACATGACTGAGTAGCCTTGTCAAACGTTAACTTTAGATGTAAACCTATTACGTCATGCAATATCTCGTTTGGGTCAGTATCACTTCCTGATTAAGTATATGTGCACGTATCTGATCCATTATAATCAAATGACGATACACTAAAGCATATTTGTCATTGGTAACATCAGTATCATTACAAATATTGACGATGACGTATGAAACCATTGATAAAATGTAACATTTCACTTACATAGCGCTTTAGGTTTGATATCTTTTAACCCTTTTGTCAGCCTGTGAGATGAAGTTCAGATGTTGATTAAGACACCATTAACTCCTCAGGGATGAGGCCTAAGTGTTTTTGTCTGATCATCTATCATACTGCGTGACAATACACTAAGCCACGCCCCACATGAAACTAGTGTTTAAAAGATTTACTTCCTTGAGTTCTTCCCTGTTGTTGTCAAGAGGGGCCGCTTTGAATCGTGTTTGACGTAATTGACCAATCCAATAAATATTTCTGAACTCTATTTCTGAACGATAACATTTACATGGGATGGATGGCGTTGAAACGTCTAAAATCATGAATTTATTGGTTTCCATTATCATAAAAATCAAACAAATAGTTACATACCGTCAAAATTAATGTCTTAGTGATATTGGGGCCTGCAACAATATACCCACCTATATCACAAAATAGCCTTGTAAAACTCGGTCAAACGTTAACTCTATATAGAAACCTAATACGTCATGCAATATCTCGTTTGGGTCAGTGTCACTTCATGATTAGGTATATTTATACAAATATAATCCATTAAATCAGGGTTTTTAGATCTCTTTTTTACTCCAACATGTCATTTCTATTCGTTTAAAGCTTTTAAAACTACAAACAATCTATTTATAAAGCCGTTGTTTGTAAGGCAAAGGTAAAAAAACTACAATTTAGGAAAAATTAGAGTCTTTAAAATGAAAAATATACCAGAATTTTTATTTTTGATAACAAATACTGCAATTATAATGGATAATGTTAAGTTTTTTATTAGTTTGTCATGTAAATGGTGATAATAGTTTGATTTTGATTTTTATTTACTTGTACTTTCATCATTTAAAGCAAATTTGACACTTACAATTGTGTATATTTTTAATAAGGAAACCATCTACAAACTTGGAAGTTGTTCTATCACCAAGAGAATGGGTCTATAAACCATATGCCTATATCAACTAATATTTTTAAAAAAAATGCTTCTTCAAAAATCCCAATTTTATCCCATATGTGGGTCTAAAATTATGCGTCTTGAGAAATTCTTGTATCTTATATACATACCCACATGTGTGCCTAATAAAACCATGAATTAAATGGTTTCCGTCATCGTAAAACTCAAATGAATAGGTAGTAATACCGTCATAATCACTGTCGTCATGGTCGTAGTGATATTGAGGTCTGTTAAAATAATCCTACCTATTACAAAGAATCATTTTTACAACTCGGTCAGACGTTAACTTTACATATAAACCTTGTAATACGTCATGCAACATCTCATTTGGGTCAGACTCTGTATCACTTCCTGATTAGGTATATGTATGCGAATTCAATCCATTAATATCTACCTACGTTACGCGAAAGCGTATTAACGCTTTGTCATTGATTCATGACTTCAATATCATTACAGTTATTGACGATGACGATGTTGCACTGTGAGCAATGGTGGGATGGTAGAGCAACAGTTTTAAACACTAAAGCAAATTATCACGAACTTGAGTACGGTAGGCCTAATAAACCATGAATGCATTGGTTTCTATCATCGTGGACCAAGTGAATAGTTACAGGTCAAATAACTGTACTGTTGTAGTGATATTACGGATTTGAAAATAATCCCATCTATCACTGACATGACTGAGTAGCTTTGTCAAACGTTAACTTTAGATGTAAACCTAATACGTCATGCAATATCTCGTTTGGGTCAGTATCACTTCCTGATTAAGTATATGTGCACGTATCTGATCCATTATAATCAAACGACGTTACACTACATCATATTTGTCATTGGTAACATCAGTATCATTACAAATATTGACGATGACGTATGAAACCATTGATACAATGTAACATTTCATTTACATAGCGCTTTAGGTTTGATAATTTTTAACCTTTTGTCAGCCTGTGAGATGAAGCAGCTGAGATGAAGTTCAGATGTTGATTAAGACACCAGGGACGTCACATTAACGCGTCAGGGATGACGGCCTATGTGTTTTGGTCTGATCATCTATCATATTGCGTGACAATACACTAAGCCACGCCCCACATGAAACTAGTGTTTAAAGGAGTTACTTCTTTTAGTTCTCCCCTGTTGTTAACAAGAGGGCGCTTTGAATCGTGTTTGACGTAATTGACTAATCCAATAAATATTTCTGAACTCTATTTCTGAACGATAACATTAACATGGGATGGATGGCGTTGAAACGTCTAAAATCATGAATTTATTGGTTTCCATTATCATAAAAATCAAACAAATAGTTACATACCGTCAAAATTAATGTCTTAGTGATATTGGGGCCTGCAACAATATACCCACCTATATCACAAAATAGCCTTGTAAAACTCGGTCAAACGTTAACTCTATATAGAAACCTAATACGTCATGCAATATCTCGTTTGGGTCAGTGTCACTTCATGATTAGGTATATTTATACAAATATAATCCATTAAATCAGGGTTTTTAGATCTCTTTTTTACTCCAACATGTCATTTCTATTCGTTTAAAGCTTTTAAAACTACAAACAATCTATTTATAAAGCCGTTGTTTGTAAGGCAAAGGTAAAAAAACTACAATTTAGGAAAAATTAGAGTCTTTAAAATGAAAAATATACCAGAATTTTTATTTTTGATAACAAATACTGCAATTATAATGGATAATGTTAAGTTTTTTATTAGTTTGTCATGTAAATGGTGATAATAGTTTGATTTTGATTTTTATTTACTTGTACTTTCATCATTTAAAGCAAATTTGACACTTACAATTGTGTATATTTTTAATAAGGAAACCATCTACAAACTTGGAAGTTGTTCTATCACCAAGAGAATGGGTCTATAAACCATATGCCTATATCAACTAATATTTTTAAAAAAAATGCTTCTTCAAAAATCCCAATTTTATCCCATATGTGGGTCTAAAATTATGCGTCTTGAGAAATTCTTGTATCTTATATACATACCCACATGTGTGCCTAATAAAACCATGAATTAAATGGTTTCCGTCATCGTAAAACTCAAATGAATAGGTAGTAATACCGTCATAATCACTGTCGTCATGGTCGTAGTGATATTGAGGTCTGTTAAAATAATCCTACCTATTACAAAGAATCATTTTTACAACTCGGTCAGACGTTAACTTTACATATAAACCTTGTAATACGTCATGCAACATCTCATTTGGGTCAGACTCTGTATCACTTCCTGATTAGGTATATGTATGCGAATTCAATCCATTAATATCTACCTACGTTACGCGAAAGCGTATTAACGCTTTGTCATTGATTCATGACTTCAATATCATTACAGTTATTGACGATGACGATGTTGCACTGTGAGCAATGGTGGGATGGTAGAGCAACAGTTTTAAACACTAAAGCAAATTATCACGAACTTGAGTACGGTAGGCCTAATAAACCATGAATGCATTGGTTTCTATCATCGTGGACCAAGTGAATAGTTACAGGTCAAATAACTGTACTGTTGTAGTGATATTACGGATTTGAAAATAATCCCATCTATCACTGACATGACTGAGTAGCTTTGTCAAACGTTAACTTTAGATGTAAACCTAATACGTCATGCAATATCTCGTTTGGGTCAGTATCACTTCCTGATTAAGTATATGTGCACGTATCTGATCCATTATAATCAAACGACGTTACACTACATCATATTTGTCATTGGTAACATCAGTATCATTACAAATATTGACGATGACGTATGAAACCATTGATACAATGTCACATTTTATTTACATAGCGCTTTAGGTTTGATAATTTTTAACCTTTTGTCAGCCTGTGAGATGAAGCAGCTGAGATGAAGTTCAGATGTTGATTAAGACACCAGGGACGTCACATTAACGCGTCAGGGATGACGGCCTATGTGTTTTGGTCTGATCATCTATCATATTGCGTGACAATACACTAAGCCACGCCCCACATGAAACTAGTGTTTAAAGGAGTTACTTCTTTTAGTTCTCCCCTGTTGTTAACAAGAGGGCGCTTTGAATCGTGTTTGACGTAATTGACTAATCCAATAAATATTTCTGAACTCTATTTCTGAACGATAACATTAACATGGGATGGATGGCGTTGAAACGTCTAAAATCATGAATTTATTGGTTTCCATTATCATAAAAATCAAACAAATAGTTACATACCGTCAAAATTAATGTCTTAGTGATATTGAGGCCTGCTACAATATTCCCAGTACATATATCACAAAATAGCCTTGTAAAACTCGGTCAAACGTTAACTCTATATAGAAACCTAGTATACGTCATGCAATATCTCGTTTGGGTCAGATAACACTTCCTGATTAGGTATATTTATATAAATATAATCCATTAAAGCAGGGTTTTTAGACCTCTTTTTTACTCCAACATATCATTTCTATTCGTTTAAAGCTTTTAAAACGATAAACAATCTATTTACAAAGCCGTTGTTCGTAAGGCAAAGGTCAAATAAATACAATTTTGGCAAAACATGAGATTTTAAAATGAAAAATATACCAGATTTTTTATTTTTTGATAACAAATACTGCAATTATAATGGATAATGTTAAAAGTGTTTTTTTAATAGCTTGTCATTTAAAGGTAGATGACCCGATCACATTTTCGTAACACAGAATTATTTCAAACATACGGAGATTTTCATATCATATGAAAGCTCGTATTTTTCTCATCATCATACTGAAATTTGACGGCCTAAATCGGTATAATTACGGAGAAATCGATGAAATAGCGTCGAAT
The DNA here is from genome assembly GCA_035610835.1 of Ophiura sarsii. Lineage (NCBI taxonomy): Eukaryota > Metazoa > Echinodermata > Ophiuroidea > Amphilepidida > Ophiuridae > Ophiura > Ophiura sarsii. Next base: position 61,476,648 of record CM069450.1, read on the forward strand.
TACCGCGAAAGGTGGTAACCACCAATATCGTTTGTGTACAACTCAATGGGTACATTTCACGGCATCTTTTGCGTCTAAAATAAGAACCATTAGAGTTATGCAACTCAAACTTTGGAATACGACTTTTTTAAGGATGACCTTTCATGTAGAATAGTAAACTTCAAGTTGAAAATCGGAACATCTACCTTTAAATGGGGACAATAGTCTGAATTTATTTTTACTTACACTTTCATCATTTAAAGCAAATTGACACTTTTTTTAATAAGGAAACCATCTACAAACTTGGAAGTTGTTCTATCACCAAGAGAATGGGTCTCTTGATCGTATGCATATATCAAGTAATATTAAAAAAACATTTTTGCTGCTTCAAAAATCCCAATTTTATCCCATATATGGGTCTAAAATTCTGCGTCTTGAGAAATTCTTGTATCTTATATACATACCGACATGTGTGCCTAATAAAACCATGAATTAAATGGTTTCCGTCATCGTAAACTCAAATGAATATGTAGTAATACCGTCATAATCACTGTCGTTATGGTCGTATAAATATTGAGGTCTGTTAAAATAATCCTACCTATTACAAAGAATCCTTTTTAAAACTCGGTCAGACGTTAACTTTACATATAAACCTTGTAATACGTCACGCAACATCTCGACGATGACGTATGAAACCATTGATACAATGTAACATTTCACTTACATAGCGCTTTAGGTTTGATGTCTTTTAACCCTTTTGTCAGCCTGTGAGATGAAGTTCAGATGTTGATTAAGACACCAGGGACGTCACATTAACTCCTCAGGGATGACGGCCTATGTGTTTTGGTCTGATCATCTATCATATTGCGTGACAATACACTAAGCCAAGCCCCACATGAAACACGTGTTGATGTTGAAAGGAGTTACTTCCTTGAGTTCTTCCCTGTTATTGAAAAGAGTGCGCTTTAAATCGTGTTAGATTATGGTGGTGACACTTTTAAAATCATGAATTTATTGGTTACCATTATCATAAAAATCAAACAGATAGTTACATACCGTCAGCATTACTGTCTTAGTGATATTGAGGCCTGCTAAATTAATCTCATTATTATCACAAGGTAGCCTTGTAAAACTCGGTCAAACGTTAACTTTACATAGAAACCTAATACGTCATGCAATATCTCGTTTGGGTCAGTATCACTTTCTGATTAGGTATATTTATACAAATATAATCCATTAAGGCAGGGTTTTTAGACGACCTGTAATGCCATTATCGTTACAGATTTCACAAAGTGTTCTTTTTCGGTACATAGATCAACATGAAAAAATCACCTAAAAACCTTTAAGCCAAAATATATGGGTTTTTTAACATTTTTATTGTTTAGATCGTAAAATGACATTGAGTAAGTAATCTGCATAGGCTACCGCTTTAGTTAACTGGACAAAAGTCCGATAACAACCAATTACAAAAACAACTTATTGCTTGTCGACATTTCAGCAGTATCATATTGTTAGATGTTAATGTCTTCATTTTTTTTAAATACGATTTAAATCCATTATAAGGGTTAGGCCACAGCAGCTCATAAGATCCCACTGTGCACGTAATTGACAGCTGGTTCCGACCGAGAACCACAGGTAAACCATGGTTAGATCGCCAGCGGTGTTTGGCCAGAATCGAGTAACGTCGTGGAGCGCTTAGGTATCTACAGGCCTAGAATACTCCCTCACATCAATCTGAGTACCCCTGAGGTATCCAGATGCTAAGCGCTCCTTTTTTGTGTGAAAATATTGACCAAAAATATAGTTTCACCAAAAGATAATGGGAATTGGCAAAAATAACCTAAATGATCAACGCCCTCTATAATTGCTGAGTGGTTTTGAGTTTGACATTACGATCGGGCGACTATATGGTACAATCATGCATAGTGAATACACGAAGCATGGTCGATATAGGAGGGCAGTATTTGGAATGGGTATACTCAATAGGAGAGGGCGTACTTCCATATGGATAAAACCCGGGAAATACAAAGAATGTGCAGTTGGGTGTGCAAAGGCTTTATGTAAATAGATTTTAAAAATGTCAAGAGCAGCGGTCGACACATCCGTCGCATCTGCTGTCATTTTGATTATGACGATTCACGTGACCATCCCATTACGATATTACGCTTGGATTCTCTTCTTCACAGCGGGATACTGCGGGCTGCTAGCTGTGGGGTCACTGTCAGGCCACTGTCAGGTCACTGTTATTATTCATAAAAATTAACATGGTTTTATTTACTCCAGTTTGGTACGTTTCTTTGTAAAGTATTTTGTTTTATAAAATCAAAAGACACAGAAAATGAGTTACATGGTTTTGAGTAGGTTTTGCAAAAAAAAAAATAATATAATTTATAAATTTATAATATATAAAGCCGTTGTTCGTAAGGCAAAGGTCAAATAACTACAATTTAGGCAAGGGTCTCTGAAATGAAAAATATACCCGATTCTATGTTTTTTGATAACAAATGCGGCAATTATAATGGATAATGTTAAAAGTGTTTTTTAATAGTTTTGTCATTAAATAGTGTTGAAAGTCTGAATTTATTTTTACTTGTTCTTTCACCATTTAAAGCACTTTTGTCACATATAATTGTGTATATTTATAATTTGGAAGTTGTTCTATCAGCCAGAGAATGGGTATAGATATATGCATATATCAAATAATAATTTAAAAACGCATTGTGTTTCTCAAGAAATACCAATTTGACCCATATATGGGTTTAAAATTATGCGTCTTGAGACGTTCTTGTATCTTTTATCCATACCGACATGTGTGCCAAAAATGGTCATTTTGTGAAGTTTGTAACCATCAAAACCTGTACAAACCCTGCTATTTTATTCTAGCTGCATTACGCGAAAGCATATTAACGCTTTGTCACTGATTTATGACTTCACTATCACTAATTACAGATATTGCCGATGACGTATGCCCATTGATAATGTAATATCTCAATTACATGGAGCTTTATTTTAACGATTTGTCTACCTGTGATATCGAGTGACCGTGTTGATACCTTGGTGTCATCGGTTGTCATACGACACCAAGGGTGTCACATTATAATAGCCTCTGCACTCTTAGAAGGTCAGGATCAAATATGAGACGAAAAGGATCAATTTTGATCCAGAAACGGTATCACATATGAGCTTACCCTTTCCGGATCAAAGTGATCCGACAAGCAGGATCAAAAAGTTTGATCCGAAATGGGATCAAATATTTCTGTCAAATGATACTGAAACGGATCAAAATAATGATCCTTAATCGGATGTACCTGTAGCTTATGATCCTACTCCAGGATCAAACTGAATCAAAGAAAAAGTGAAAACATAGGGGGTCATCGGGTGACAGATTGTAAAAACAAGCATGCATGCAAAAGTCTTTCGGTGACACCGGGCCAAAAAAAGGGGGGTATTTTTGATGGAGCCTGGTGTGAAACCTAATATTGATTGAGTGCCCCCACCCCCGGGTGCACACTGCAGACTATATATCGAGTGCAGTAAGCTTACTACATCGTGTAGGCCTAGTACATCGCAGTGATCGTGACATTTTGTGAGGAGCATTTTGACCGAAAATCGTACTGATGGCACTGGTCAGGTACAAGAAATTTGTTCACAAGAATAGAGCATGTTCAAACATAAAAAATAAAACTACTTTACCGACAAAATCATGTAACATTTTACAGATTAGACTGGATAACTTACCGCGGTATTTCACCCTTGTTTCAACTGTGGCGACCGAATTCAAAAGATCGTCTGCTTGTCGTCTATCGGTTTGCGAAAGAGTGACGTCAGTCACTCATTGACCAATGAACTGTTTCATCGAATTGATCCGGAAATCAGATCAAAGTTGATCAAGGTGAATTTGATCCGTTTGTTGATATCTATCTGGAAACGGATCAAAACGATCCGAAAACGGATCAAAACGATCCGAAAATGATCCTTAAAGGATCAAAACAAAGTGAGCCGGAAATCTACTCATGTATTTGATCCTGACCTTCTAAGAGTGTGGGATGCACTAATACAATACACTAAGTCACGCCCTAAATAAAACGCAAGGAGCTACTTCATTGGATCATTAATTAATTGGTTTCGATTATCATAAAAATCAAACAAATTGCTCACTCCCAATACCGTCAAAATTACTGCAGATAAGTAATTTTAGTGTCTGCTAAAATAATCCCACCTATCACAAAGTAGCCTTGTAAAACTCGGTCAAACGTTAAGTTTATATAGAAACCTAATACGTCATACAATATCTGGTTAGGTCAGTATCACTTCCTGATTAGATACATATACGAATCTAATCCATTAAATTCCAGCAACGTAACGCAAAAGAATATTAAAGGAGGTGTCCCGCAAGCATAAAAGTGTACATTATATGTTAGAAAAATAACTACCGAGCTCAACTTATGTAATTATATAGAACAAAACACCACACTTATGACAAAAACAAATAGAAACCGCTATCTCTCAACATGCACTTTTTAAAATTCGCGGCGATCAAAAGTCCCAGTGTCGATGATGTCATAGTTATACAATGCACATGCGCAAATTTGAGCACCGATACCTATGACGTCATCGACACCGGGACTTTCGATCGCCGCGAATTTTAAAAATTGCATGTTGAGTGATGGCAGTTTTTATTCGTTTTTGTGACTAGTATGGTCTTTTGTTCTATAGTATTACGTAATTTCGGCTTGATAATTATTTTTCTAACAAATAATGCTCAATGTTGTGCTTGTTGTAACGATTTGTCACTGATTTATGACTTCGATATCGTTAAACATAATATTGACAATGACGTATGAAACCATTGATGTAATGTAACATTTCACTTGCATGGAGCTTTAGATTTGGTTTCTTTTAACTTTTTTGTCAATCTGTGTGTTGAAGTTCACCTGTGATAATTTTGTGTTAACCTCCTGAGGTTGTCATATTTTACCGTCATGGGTGAAGTCTATGTGGGTTGATTATAATAGTTAATATTTATATTCTTTGTTAGGCTTCAAATGTATTCAAGGTAAGTAAACATCTAAATAAATGTATTATGAATTCAAAAATAATGCTTTTTTTATTTGGGAAACCCATAAATATAAATCGGACTTATATTCTACTTATAATATATGTTTGGCAAATTAAAAACTAAAACTGAAACTGACAATTGTTTTCGGCCTTTCCTTACGTCAATTCCTGATTCGTTCTAAGTGAATGCTCGAATTGTCAGTATTATAAGGAACAGCACTATCAGTTAGCCTAAAATGATGATAATTCTAAGACGGATCGATGCTACAACTACATTAAAGATAATACATATCATATTGACTCTTAAGAACCCAACAGTCGGCTTACGTTTTGACAGTTTCTATTACCTTTCGCTTTCGGACAGCGTACTCAATCAGAACTGACCGCAATGATCCAACTACGATCCAATTCCAATTTTCCAAAAAAAATCCAACAAGGTCAGAGGTCGGAAGAATGGGCTGGATTTGTTAGGTATCGCTATTAAACCCAAAACACATATGTCAAAGTAGCAGGCAACTAAAATTATTCGGTCTGGATTTGAGGGAACATTATCTTAGATAATTTAACCATCGGAGCGCTTATACCACGGACATATTACTATAAGTCCAAATGAGGATAGATACGTTTAAGTTGGGGGTAGTGTAACAAAAAGGCTGTTTTAATTTTCTTGAGATAGTGTTGGCTTGGCTACAGTTTCGATGTATCCTTCTAGCACGAAGGAAAGCCCATTATAAATGTTTGTTCAATTTGCTTAGGTTGGATACTCCAAACTTCTGGTAGAATTATATGAGTAGCCTCGCTTCATCGCTTGCCTCGGTTGCACAATGACCTCACGAAGGAATATGAAGAGTCAGGAGTGAATGCGTATGCTGACAATTATATTGACGATGATTGGTCTGGGAAAGACAAGATTGTTTTAAAGATAACCTGTAATAAACCCTTCTAATATACATGATATTTCACTGGAACGCTAAGTAAGACTCCATTGGTACTTTATATCTAGATTTGTGCAGTCTACCTTAATTACCAAGTATTAAAATACCTGTACTTATTGGAAAGTACTAGTGCAATCATTGCCAACGATGTAACCAATTATCGTAGTACTAATAATAATTATGGAATATTATTAAAGCGCCTAGTGTCTGGCGGCTAATACTTAGCTATCAAGAAATATCATTACGTTTCCATTACGACAAAGTTTTACGGACCGTTATCACAACGATGAATTTACCAAACATTATCGTTATTACAATGGTTATGATCAAAATCTCTAATGAATTGAGTAGAGCTAGAACCGGACAATAACACACTCAAGGTTGCGGTGCTATTATTAATAAAGGTATAAAAACATCCTGAAAGATACGACGTCGGATTTCTCCATACACAAAAATATTAGCATTAATAAAAGATATTATAAAAATATGAACGCTTTCACGACTGCTTGGCTCAAAACACACCGTTGACTCGGGGCGGTGTGTATTATTTATTGCGTGTGTTAAATTATTCAAGTGAAAATATTATTTCGACTTATTGTGAACCAATATCCGAGCTTGCATAGAAAAGGAAACGGAAAATATGGGGATCACTGCATTCATATTTCAAACTAACCTAAATACAACATTATTCATAACGGGGCTTGAGGAAGATACAAACAAACCTGTTATGGTAACACTGAAATGGAGTGAGACCTTGTTAGATAGAACTATTGAGTTTGATGTATGAAAAGGAATAAATAACTAAGATGTTTGAGATTGTGTTTCATTGTGTTGATTGTTGACAAAACCTTTTTTCCATGCATCTAGGCTAAATCAACAACAGACCGACCGCTAAATGAACCATTATTATAATAAAGTTCAACTATTAAGTTATTATTTGTAAATATTAAAAGCTTTATCAATGGCAATCGATATCACGATATGATTTTACCACGTTATATGTGTCTTATGTGCCCTCATTCCCTTTATGAGGTTGTACCACATTCCCCAGTCTATCTCATTATGAGGCTGGGGAATGTGGGTACACCGGCGCGGTGCTTCTGTTGAATTCTGTTGGATTTAGCAGGGTTAGGGTTAATTATGAATTTCGCATTGGTCCAGCTGAAATAGAGTCATTTCAGATGCCTGCGTATCATGAACATTTGCAAGTCACGTGTATGTTTACGGACTTACAAGTGTGCATTGTCATCTTGTCAATTGTTAACAGAATCTGACCAAACAAATTACTACTACACAATTAAAATGCGCAAACGTTGACAAGTTCAAACTTTAAAGTGTCTCATTTATTTTCATCATACAATGAAAAGTAACTTGAACGTTAATTCCATAATACTTAATGCGAGTATCCATTTCTGTTCACGCGTCATGTACAGACAACATGATGACAAGCCTATGAAGTGCATCGTAATTTTCATTCAAGTTATTTATTTTGATTTACCATAGTCTTAACTCTTACACTACATGTGGGGCCTACGCTTTCAGCCCATGCTTATAACGCAATCGTTACAGGCTAAACATATATATATATATAATGTATATATGCAGCAATGGAAATACCCACATGACTTTCCACCCGGGGTAGACAGTCCCGGGGTAGACCAACCCTAAGACGACCAACCCTGGGTGGATAGGGTTAGGGCAGTCCCGGGGTAGACCAACCCTAAGACGACAACCCCTGTGTGGTTAGGGTTAGGGTTAGGGTTAGGTTAGGGTTAGGGTAAGGGTTAGGGTTAGGGTTAGGGTTAGGGTTAGGGTTAGGGTTAGGGTTAGGGTTAGGGTTAGGGTTAGGGTTAGGGTTAGGGTTAGGGTTAGGGTTAGAGTTAGGTTTAGGGTTTAGGGGTAAGGGTTTAGAAGTAAGGGTTTAGGGGTTAGGGGTAAGGGTTTTGGGGTTAGGGTTAGGGGTAAGTCCCTGGGTGGACAGTGGACAGTCCCGTGGCTGGACAGTCCCAGGATTGTTTTAGAATGATCCATCCTTATTTTTACCTCCCCGACCACCCTAAGTGTTTTAACATATAATTTAGAATGAATATAGTTTCCAAGGGGTTTTCTAAAAACATTATTATGCGGTTTATACCGTGAGGGCGCTATTGTAGTCCACCCAGGGTTGGTCGACTTAGGGTTGATCAACCCCGGGACTGTCTACCCGGCCCCGGGACTGTCTACCCCGGGTGTAAAGTCATGTGGGTATTTCCTTCGTTGCATATAGAGGTATATATGTATACACACAAAAAAAATCGTAGTGGGACTAATGTGACGAAGCGGTCATTGACTTGGACTCGCGTTGCTCAGCGGTCATTGATCCGGACCCCATCGCCCGTGATTCCGATGGGACTGGTCCCGTCCCCCATTTTTGAACCGATTGTTTCTCAAGGCGGATTTAATTCCAAAACCATCCTTGGTTGTTAGGATGATTATCTCTTGGATTATCTCATTTTTCATCCAAACTTGATGAAAACGTGCAAAATTTAACATAACATTATTGCAAATGTATTCCTGTTATTATCTTAAATAAGTTTTTGTTCCTTAAAAGTGATTAAAGGGTGTATATTTATGTTTATTTGTTTTGTTTTATTTCATTTCTAATTTATTATTATATTTTTAATAATAAGGTTTAATGTTACACACGATAAATATAAATCATCTTCCAGTTTGTCAATTTGATGAGAGGCTAATCAAAATTGGACAAGAAATCGACATAATGTCAATATATTTGTCATTAACCATATCAAAGAAATAATGTTGTAATTTTCGGTTATGGCCCCATCAGGTTGTCATTTTGCCACAATCTGTATAGCGATGATTTATGATGGATTATGTAATCGGGTTTTTTTCACTCCGAATAATAGATCGCTAGACTAGAAATAATTGCTTCATTTATGTAAATGATATTTTAAATGTCACAGAATTGGTTGGCATCTTCTGTTGTACTCGTATTTCCGTGACGTTTCAGGCAAATGTCAGAAACCATCTGCTTTGGTGTGGCTTTTTATTGATGGACTGGTGATAATCGTTATAATAGATCACTACATGAACACTTCGTCCTATTAGCAGGGACCAGAATGTAATTTTATATTATTCAGTTATGAATAAATTGCAGGTATTGTCAACATTTGACTTGGTTATATTTATTAGAATAAAGTCTTTGAAAGAAATAAGGTAGCCTTTTTACGCATGGCAATGGGCTCACTTTTGAAAATAGCTTCCCCCATAAAGGGTCAAAAAATTAAAATTAACCAGAAATATTAAGCAACATGTTCGTCATGGCACATGGATTTAAAAAAATGTAAAGTTTGATATATATCTATCTATATCGATCATTTCGTTAAAGAGTAATTAAGAAAAACGTTGAGGAGTATTTCTTCACTAGAATCACTATTATGCATACATAATGCTATTTACGAGTCAAAATAAAGTTATTCCTGAAAGGGATTATATATTTACACCAACACTTTTGTTGACTTAAAAATGCTCTTTAAAAACCTGTTTGATTTTACACTTGCCGTTTGATAAATGCTTGTTACACCATGAGCCTCTGTGCTCAGTATACGATTCAAACCGTTATTAGTTTTCAATGTTACAAATAACACGGAGCTTAAATGTCAATCTATTTGATGGAAATGAATTTATCGGTGTCATATATCAACGTCAGCGTACTTTTTACAGGTAATAATACAAGGTCGCTGCCCAATAATGACAAACTATCATAGATTCACTGTACTACTAATATGACTCATATTAATAATTAAATCTCGAATCGATAACATTACCGCGCTCATTAAGTAGAATGCACAATATTAAAATACGCGGGGAAATAGCTTTGCAGACTTTTTCCCCAAAGTAGGCGTGGTTTTGTAACCATGGTAGTGCCAGTCAATAACACTTCAGCGGGTTGAAATTGGAAAAACAATATTATGGTAATCACATTTTCCACTTCGACTACCATGCATCCGTAGTGGTTAAGCGTGATCATCAAAATAAGAATCAAATTGATAGATGATATCTACGAGCTTTCGATGAGAATTCCTAAGGTCAGACAATAATATAGTGAAAGATAACACAATCAATTTTTTTGAATATTTTGCTCGCGGGAATCAAACTTAAGCTAGTTAGGAATCCATATGAAAATGCTTGGATATTAGGCGACAATAAAAGACGATTTAGAGTTTCACTTTATCCGCGTCATGCTTTTTTTTCTTCTAACATGTCAGAAAGCCAAAATGGTAAATAAAATATTCATTAATAATAATAGCTTGCCTGGATGACATTAATATTGCTATTAATATTTATTTTTGTTATAAAACACTCACATGGTTCAGAGATAAAGACGTAGAGATAAAGTGAGAGACACTAATAAAAGCACCCGGCCTCTCCTTTTCCCTCCCCTCTTCCTCCCCTCCTACTCCCCCCTCCCTTCCTCCTCCTCCTCCTCTCCTCCCCCTCCCCCTTCCCTCTCTCCTCTCTTATTTTACCCCTATGGGGACCCGGGGGGCTTGAGCCACCAAAGCCCCCCCCCCTCTCCCGGTCACGCGCCTGATTATTTGATTGAAAAAGATTTACGCTCTGACTTCTAATATTCTCCTTCAGTTAATATTGTGTTGTTCTAATATGTGACAATGAAGCGACCAACAATTCCAAACACCAGCTAAACTCATTGCCTCTCTGAAGCCCAAATTGGCGATAAAATTATGATTTTGCATGTTTGTCTACCCAATTTGACCCTCTAAGCCTAAACGCAACGCAATCGTATGTTCCACTAAAGATGTTTGAATTTTAAAATGATAGGACTATTCCTCCGGTAAAATGGTGTACTGCAATATTATGTGATCTTTTTCAAATTTACACACATATTTTTTCCTTCTGTATAATGAAGTTCGACTTATCATGAAAGACTTTCCTGGACTCATAAATCTATATCGTGACTGTGGTTTCCGCAAAGAAACATCACATAAAGGATTATTATGATCAATTGGTTAATAGACTGCGCCAAACATTTCAGAATTTTAGTTAGAAATGTACAGCTGTCGTTGAATCATCATCAATTATAACATTGAAGATGATTGGAATGACAATCAATAACCAATAAACAATATGAATATTCATGAGGGGTTGATTAGCGTGTTATTGGTCTTCATTCCATCAGTGATCTCTTTTGTATAGGGTGGTCCAAGAGCTTCCAAGATATTATTATCACAGTTGCCAGCAGATTTACCAAACTATAATCGCTTATTTTTTCTAATAAAGTTCAAATCCCGTAAGATCTAGTTTATCCGGACTGCATAAATGTCTTATGATTATCCTCATTGTGCTCGCAGAGATCATGGTGATACAGCTTGGGGGCATTTTTTTCTTCGTACATGTACATGATCTTAGTGAAATTCACTTTATTCCGTTTTAATACGAAATAAAGCCAAATTCACTGAATAAAATGAATTTTTAAACAAATCAACTGATTTCAATAGGATCATGTACGAACAAAAATAATCGCAGACCGGGATACATGTATTGATCAGTGGGTAAGAGAGCCTGTGCGTAGTTTAGCACCATTATCATATTTGCTGCCCATTAAAAGCCTTCTGGTGAGCACACCAGTGGCGTGTCCAAAGGGGTTAGGGGAATTAGGCAGCACCTTTGATCGGGGGCGGGGGGGTTGCACCAAAATTGGTTTGGAATTTAAGGGGGTTTACTTAGACTAGCGGGACTTTAATGATACATACATTACACACCTACAACATTGCGTGAATTATAGTAAGATTCTATGCAATTTCAAGGCGTCGGTCGGGAGAGTCGAATCGAAACCAAATTAGTTTTAAAATAGCCAATTTTCGCGGATTACGCGCGCATATGGCCAGGAATATAATTTCAAAAGCCCGTTTAAATCCAAAATGTACCTTAATTATAACCAGATTCGTGCAAATATTAAAACATTTCACGCGCTGTGGAGTCATTTGATGGAATGTTGAACCTGGGCCAAATTGCATCCCGTGCATAAAAGCTGTATTACGCCATTGATTATAAAATTCTTTTCTTAACTAATTTAACTATAAAATGTTGTACATTTGAAACACCTTGTATACATAATGCAAAAACATGGATACTGTTACAGCTCACTTGATTTTCGTCATGTCAGTTGTAAGCAGGAATAAAATCTATAAATGTAAAATTATACGAAATATTGATAATAATGACAGTAATAGAATGTAAAGGTCACTCTATGTAATAAAGAATGTCGCAGTACATTGAACGCAATTCAATCCCAGTGTCTCTAACACAATCCTTAATAATAAACTATAGGCATGCGATATTAATGATAGGGATTTATCTTATTCCCACCCCTAGGCTGTTCAATATTTCATGATAAAAAGGCCACGGGCCACACTCGTCCTTCATATTACCCGGCACGTAATACGAATTCAAACTGGTCGGACTCATTGGATACATTTTAACACTTGCAAACCGTTAATTTGAATTCTCCTTGAAATCATGCATAAACCCGCGGGTAATAATAACCCCTGCGTAATAAAGTAGGGCGCTAAGATTGCTAGACGTCGGCTCATCATCACTCACAGCCATCCATATACACATGGCAAGAGTGACTCATTTACCAGTTAAACCCTCTGGTTGTTTGGTTATAGGAAGGCTTTTAAGTTTAAGCCGATATTAGTGATAACATCGGGAATTATTCTTTGAGGTTAAGGCAGCGTTGGATTTTAAAGAGACTTTTATCTATTAAGGGCGGTCGAGTTTATAATACTATGGAGAGATATTAAATTGAGTTATGCCGTCTTACACAGCGACGTAATTGGACGAGATACCCACATTTCCGATATAGTGCAGTGCAGTAGGTGTTTTAAAACCCCAGTTCAATTCAGACGTTATAACTTCTTGATACCAACATCTTTGAATTGACTTTTTTGAGAATTATTTGTTAACGATTTCTATTTACGTTGAGACGTTACGTTTTTGAATGATGCATAATCTTATGAAAGTTAAGGGACTGGATTATACTCTGTATTCATACACCACTCTAGTGATGACCATTTTAATAGATATTAAAATATTTTTGACGATTATATAATAACATTCAGGAAACATTGCCCTTTTTTCAGATTTGCTTTATTTAAAGTATAGTTTTGAATTGACGAAAAGAATCAATATGGTTCGAGGATAAATGATTGATGATTTCATGAAGTATCAATGTGAAATAGTCATACTAATCCAAGCAATTGTATTACAAAGTGTAACTAAGTATGCAAATCCATTTAAATCGTAAATATATCAATAAATGAAAATAATATCAACAAGGAAGGAAAAAAATGCCTACAAAATCCATGATTTTATATTATGCAAACGTATACCAATTTAATTGATAATATTACGATGTACAACGCGACTATTGATGCATTCGAAGAAGAAAATTAACAAAACTTGCGTCCATGTACTTTTAAAATACGCTTTTCTCTATCATCAAGTTTTATCCGTCTAATGCTAACAAGTGTCGGACCTGTTTAAACATTAACACTTTCCACGCGACTGTATAACTTTATACCAAACAGATTTTTCAGAAACTTCTCAACATAACTTTCAATTCATGGTCTAACTCAAGGATAACTGAACTAATATAATAGTCATGTTTGTATTTATTTTAATGTATTTATCATGGTGATTCCAAATATGGTGATGAAATTCAATAATGTTGACATTTTTGAAACATTTTGTGAAATTTTGAAATGTCGTCTGCAGACGCCTGCCGCGTGGAAAGTGTTTAACTTGTTTGAATTACCTTATTGGAAGCCCTTATAACTTATTCATAATTCTACTGAGGGCGGCAGACGAAACATACGGACTGTGCAAGTAAAGAGAACCCAGCGGTAAAATATGTTCAAAGAATTACTAAATCTTTTTAGAAACAATATACCTTTGGTCAATAAAATCCTTATCATCCTTATCATTCGTAATGTAATAAATAAAACCATATGTGACACCAGTCACATCAAAAGGAGGCTTTTGTCATTCAGATTTTATATGAATACCAGAATACTGGTGAAAATATTTTTATTTTTATTTTGTTGTTTCATGCTTTACTACTTTAATATCTTAATGCATACTGCCGACAAACTACTCCTTTTGATATGACTAGTTTACCTATTTGAAAACTTGTAGAATTGTACACATTTGCAAAGTACAAGCAATTGTAAGAATTACGTAACTCTACAACATGGAATAATGGATAACGCAGAATGTGTGTTTTCATACTTATTTAAATGTAATAAATAAATATATAGATATCCGGTCCCATTTTTTGATGAAATGGTTCATCATTTTTGCTACATTTCTGCGACAAGGCGTCAGGATATTAAACCGATTTGTTATTGTATAAAGAAAACTCGGCGCTCAGGTTAAAAGATTTTTAATAAAATGCGTTAATTACAATAATATTAACAGTTAAAATGTGTAGCCATGTTTAGAAATACCAAAGGTTAATGAAAATATGACATATTAAACCAATGCTGAATAGTGATTTTCAACGACGTTCACGGAACCTGATTAAGGTCAATTTAGAGAGTCCTCCTTGGTGATGAAAATGAACTTGTTCTACGGTCTCTCTGGCTTTTTATTTTTATTTCCGTGGATAAGTTGGTACTTTTTAAATTTAAATTTTCGAAATAATTATATTCACCAATAAATGTTTTACAATGTTCTTCTCATTCTATAAAAACTTTTTTTAAATACTTGAAAATTAAAAAACACCTTTAAAATCCGAAGGCATCAAGTCCCTTAGAACCGGGTTATTTGTACTTATGTGCATATCAAAGTAGGTCACACAGGTATCTTGGAATAGGTCACTGGGTCGTTGTGACTATTAGAGCGTATACGTCACCCATCCACCACCAGCTTTTATGTACCACATACATTAAATATACCCTCAAGATGTTTGGGTTTGCACAAGAGTAGGGAAGACTTTCCTTATAAGATAAATTAGGATAAACATCACGAATCGTTCCTTGAGGTACCGGTGTGCAGTATTTGCTTTTTCAGGGACTATATGCGAAAGCAGAATTTGTCAAAATAGCCTGAACCAGATTATCGGCATTAATCATGCACAACCATGAAGTGTCATGTGGCGCATTTTATAATATGTCTCTTATTTAGATATGTCGTATTTTATGTTTTTCTTCATTAATAAAATAGTTAGAGATTATCATATTCACGTTTAATATTACTATTGTCAACATCCTGGCATCTTAGTTACGGCAATATGCGTCACTTCAGCAGAGGTCGTTTGTCGATCTATTTTAAAGACGCTTAGCAAATCTTGTACCTGTTAGGCCTACTTAACACTATACTGATTTCAGTATGGTTTCACTATGTAATGAAGAGTAGGGTATCGCTTAAAATAGGTTCGTTAGGGTACGGGCTTTTTATAAGAATTAAATACATCCCCAATACCTGATGATACTGCGGCTCTATAAACCAAATACTAGCGAACTATGTGCATTTAAATTGAAAATGTCCATGTTATTCAACAATAAATTCCTGTAGTTGTCATCCTGCAAATTGAGAACAATCCATCAAAGAATAAGAAATATATGGCCATATGTCGCATTTAAAAAAGAGGCCTATATGCAAAGTTGTGTTCTGCAACCAATAAAAAGGGCTAGTTGTTTCATCTAAAGCAAAGTACATAATTGTAAGACTACGTACCTCTATGACATGGAATAATGGATAGATAACGCCGAGGTATGTGTTTTCATACCTTTTTAAATGTACACTAATAGATATATCCGGTCCCATGGTGTAATGGTTAGCACTCGAGACTCTGAATCTCGCGATCCGAGTTCGAATCTCGAACTTCATTGGCTCCCGTTGCGACAGCGTATTATCTACAAACTGTGTGTTCATATATATAAATGTATTAATGATACTGGACCTATCTATCTGAATCAGTGCATTGTTCATTATGAACCTGGTCGACCTGGTCTTCGATCTGGGTCTGATCGATCTCTCCTAGTTGTTCAACGTACAAAAAACTCTGCCGCAGATAAATCTTTCACTGTTGCTGGTCCTAAACTATGGAATGATCTACCCAACAACATCAGACTCTGTGAATCCTTACAAGTTTTCAAAAAACAACTGAAGACTCATCTGTTTCCTACTTAATTGTTCTTTCTGTATACATGTAGTACTAGTTTTTATTGGTACATTTTGATTTGTTTGTGGATTGTACCTTTTTGTTTTGTTTGTTTGCTGCCAGCGCCGTGATCTAAATGAAATAGCGCTTTATAAAATCTCATATGTATGTATGTATGTATGTATGGGACCTCATTATTTTTGCTACATTTCTGCGACAAGGTGCAGGATATTTAACCGATTGGTTATTGTATAATGCGTTTAGTATCTCAAGATTGTTTTAAAACTAGGCGCTCAGGTTGGGCACATTTTTAATAAAATGCGTTAATTATATTAACAGTTAAATTATGTAGTCATGTTTATAAATACCAAATGTTAATGAAAAATACATATTAAACTAATGTTGAATAGTGATTTTCAACGACGTTCATGGAACTTGCCTAAGGTCAATTTTGAGAGTACTCCTGGGTAATCAAAACGAACTTTTTCAATTGAAATTTTCGAAATATTCACCAATAAATGTTTTAAAATGTTCTCCTAATTCTATTAAAACTGTTTGCATAGGCCTACCCCTTTTTTTAAATACTTGAAAATTAAGAAAACACCATTAATCCGAAGGCATCAGGGCCCTTAGAACCGGGTTATTTGTCCTTATGTGCATATCAAAGTAGGTCACACAGGTATCTTGGAGTAGGTCACTGGGTCTTTGTGACTATTAGAGCGTATACGTCACCCATCCATCACCAGCTTTTATGTACCACATACATGTAGATACCCTCAAGATGTTTGGGTTTGAACGAGAGTAGGAAAGACTTATCTTATAAGATAAATTAGGATAAACATCACGAATCGTTCCTTGAGGTACCGGTGTGCAGTATTTGCTTTTTCAGGGACTATAAGCGAAAGCAGAATTTGTCAAAATAGCCTGAACCAGATTATCGGCATTAATCATGCACAACCATGAAGTGTCATGTGGCGCATTTTATAATGTGTCTCTTATTTAGGTATGTCGTATTTTATGTTTTTTCTTCATTAATAAAATAGTTAGAGATTATCATATTCACGTTTAATATTACTATTTTCAACATCCTGACATCTTAGTTACGGCAATATGCGTCATTTCCAGCAGAGGTCGTTTGTCGATCTATTTTAAAGACGCTTAGCAAATCTTGTACCTGTTAGGCCTACTTAACACTATACTGTACTTCTTTTACCATGATTTCAGTATGGTTATCACTATGTAATGAAGAGTAGGGTATCGCTTAAAATAGGTTCGTTAGGGTACGGGCTTTTTATAAGAAAATACATCCCCAATACCTGATGATACTGCGGCTCTATAAACCAAATACTAGCGAGCTATGTGCATTTAAATTGAAAATGTCCATGTTATTCAACAATGAATTCCTGTAGTTGTCATCCTGCAAATTGAGAACAATCCATCAAAGAATAAGAAATATATTGCCATATGTCGCATTTAAAAAAGAGGCCTATATGCAAAGTTGTGTTCTGCAACCAATAAAAAGGGCTAGTTATTTCATCTAAAGCAAAGTACATAATTATAAGACTACGTACCTCTATGACATGGAATAATGGATAGATAACGCCGAGGTAGGCCTATGTGTTTTCATACCTTTTTAAATGTACACACATATATATATCCGGTCCCATGGTGTAATGGTTAGCACTCGAGACTCTGAATCTCGCGATCCGAGTTCAAATCTCGGTGGGACCTCATTATTTTTGCTACATTTCTGCGACAAGGTGCAGGATATTTAACCGATTGGTTATTGTATAATGCGTTTAGTATCTCAAGATTGTTTTAAAACTAGGCGCTCAGGTTGGGAAATTTTTTAATATAATGCGTTAATTATATTAACAGTTAAATTATGTAGTCATGTTTATAAATACCAAAGGTTAATGAAAAATACATATTAAACTAATGTTGAATAGTGATTTTCAACGACGTTCATGGAACTTGACTAAGATCAATTCTGAGAGTACTCCTGGGTAATCAAAACGAACTTTTTCAATTGAAATTTTCGAAATATTCACCAATAAATGTTTTAAAATGTTCTCCTAATTCTATTAAAACTTTTTGCATACCCCTTTTTTTAAATACTTGAAAATTAAAAAATACCATTAATCCGAAGGCATCAGGGCCCGTAGAACAGGGTTATTTGTCCTTATGTGCATATCAAAGTAGGTCACACAGGTATTCTTGGAGTAGGTCACTGGGTCTTTGTGACTATTAGAGCGTATACGTCACCCATCCACCACCAGCTTTTATGTACCACATAGATACCCTCAAGATATTTGGGTTTGAACGAGAGTAGGAAAGACTTTCCTTATAAGATAAATTAGGATAAACATCA
This sequence comes from Ophiura sarsii, assembly GCA_035610835.1. Classification (NCBI taxonomy): domain Eukaryota; kingdom Metazoa; phylum Echinodermata; class Ophiuroidea; order Amphilepidida; family Ophiuridae; genus Ophiura; species Ophiura sarsii. The sequence continues at coordinate 61,495,180 of CM069450.1, forward strand.
CGAATCGTTCCTTGAGGTACCGGTGTGCAGTATTTGCTTTTTCAGGGACTATATGCGAAAGCAGAATTTGTCAAAATAGCCTGAACCAGATTATCGGCATTAATCATGCACAACCATGAAGTGTCATGTGGCGCATTTTATAATGTGTCTCTTATTTAGATATGTCGCATTTTATGTTTTTTCTTCATTAATAAAATAGTTAGAGATTATCATATTCACGTTTAATATTACTATTGTCAACATCCTGACATCTTAGTTACGGCAATATGCGTCATTTCCAGCAGAGGTCGTTTGTCAATCTATTTTAAAGACGCTTAGCAAATCTTGTACCTGTAGTCCTACTAAACACTATACTGTACTTCTTTTACCATGATTTCAGTATGGTTATCACTATGTAATGAAGAGTAGGGTATTGCTTAAAATAGGTTCGTTAGAGTACGGGCTTTTATAAGAAAATACATCCCCCAATACCTGATGATACTGCGGTTCTATAACCAAATAATAGCGAACTATTTGCATTTAAATGGAAAATGTCCATGTATGAGCAAATGCATGAAATGCTCATACAGGGAATGGTTTCCATGTATGTGGAACAAACAAATCATATACATATACACCTAGCAACAAAAGTCCCTGACCAGGTGCTTTGAGGTTGGCTAATTCAAAATAGATAATCGGTACCAAAAATCTGAAATATACATTAAATGAGCAAATTTCTTCTCCGCAGTTTGATACCTCATTCCTGATACTGTCATAACTCTGGATGAATGGGTCTGGAGTGAGCTGTGAAGAATGAAAGTCTTTGCTATATACGGTATCTTTACACACACACCAACAGTGCGTAATCACACACAAATCAATGATTTCCTATACCTAGTGCAAATTTGCTGTTGTTATGCGCGGTCATTGAAACCGCCATAACTTAAAAAGTATCCATTCGATTTTGTTGAATGAGGTATCAAACTGCGGAGAAGAAATTTGCTCATTTAATGTGTATCTCAGATTTTTGGTACTGATTATCTATTTTGAATTAGACAACCTCAAAGCACCTGGTCAGGGACTTTTGTTGCTAGGTGTAGATACTGTATATTGTTATGATTTCGCGCTCAAGCATGACTTGGTCATTTTGTTATTCAACAATAAATTCCCGTAGTTGTCGTCCTGAAAATTTAGAATAATCCATCAAAAGAATAAGAATTATATGGCAATATGTCGCATTTAAAATAGAGACTTTTATGCAAAGTTGTGTTCTGCAATCAAAACAAAAGGCTAGTTGTTTCATCCAAAGCAAAGTATATAATTGTAAGACTACGTACCTCGATGACAACACAAATATATATCCGGTCCCATGGTGTAATGGTTAGCACTCGAGACTCTGAATCTCGCGATCCGATTTCGAATCTCGGTGGGACCTCATTATTTATGCTTCATTTCTGCGACAAGGTGTCAGTATATTTAACCGATCGGTTATTGTATTGTATAAAACGTTTAAAACTAGGCCGGTTGGAAGATTTTCAAAAAAGATATATTAACAGTTAAATTATGTAGCCATGTTTAGAAATACCACACATAGATTAGAAGTATAAACTGTGCCCCCTGCCCTCTATCGCCCTTAAAAAGTGAATGGGAGTTTCCAACATATTGTATTGACCCCAATGTTATATAACCAGTGATAACCACTTGCCAACACTGCTAGCAACCGTATGTTAATCAGTTGCTGACGGAGGTATTGATTTTGATAGATTATGTACATGCTAAACAGTCAGTCGTTAGCACACACAAAAAGCGTTCCCTGTGAAATGAAATATGCACGATTTCTTGCGGAAGACACGCACTCCGATTGGGCATACTAATCAGTTTAGGAGCGGCTTATTTCAAACCCTTCTCATTTCGTCATGGTATTGTCTAATAGGCTAAAATTTGAACTGTGGTTTAGAAAACCCATGAACTCCAGGTAATAAAAAGGATAATGGATATAACAATATATTTCTCATATAATAACAGTATTTCCTACCTTTCGATAAACCGGCACAATTACCACATATTATCATCGTGTTTGATAGCAAATTTCTCCCAAAGAAAAAATAAACATTTGAAAAAGGTTATAAAGTTCCCGACATTAACATGTGAAACATCTTGGAAATAATGCAGTATTATACTCTGGAGGTAAACGATTACATCCATGAATGAAAATTTGCGGAGTAAAAATATACGCCATTTTCCAATACACAGACCAAATCGCTTATTGTAACAAAATTTCGTCAGACAGGATTCGAACCGGCGCGGGGAGAATCCAATAGATTTATAGTCTATAGCCTTAACCGCTCGGCCATGACTACTCATTGAAATGACCGTCGTGTTCAATAGATAATAAGCCAGTGGTGAACTATCGATTTAATCGACCAAAAATGAGTTATTTGGGGGAATTTTGGGGACTCATGTTATTTGAAGTAAAAATAACAATAATGATCGAGCATCTAATGTAACAAACAGAAAATGGGATATTTTCCTTTAAATGGTGCTAATCATGGTTTATCTTTGTTGTTAGGGGGGAAATTTGGTATCAAATTATGCCTAAAAGATTCATATAAATGCCTATCTAGCCTGTTTGGTCAACAACAAATTAAAAATTACTCAAAATGACATAAACAAAGTGGTATACTTTCTTTTGTTGAACCCTTTACCATGTGTATATGCCCATAAATGTACCCAATAGGTTTTAATTGTCATATCTCTTCTGAAATGCCAAAAATATAGCGATATAAATGTATATTCATTTCATCACGTTCTGTATGTCGGTAGCCATCCCATGCTAAAGTGCGTTCAGGTTATTTCAAACATGTAATGAACGTATGGATAATACTGGATTCAAATAGCGCGCTTACTTGAGGCCGTGCTACAAATTAAACTGAATGATAATAATCGATTGGCGATTGACTAAACAATATCCGCATCGGATCATGTGTACAGCGATGAATAGCTGTACCGTGCTTCTTATCTCTTTAGGTGTCTCAGTAAATATCAGCCAATCGATATGACAATGGGACCCTTGCACGCGCTATTCGATCCGTAACTCACCAAGGACATAGTTAGTTGAATTTATTCATCCACAACATTTGTTTAGCACAATCAGGGCATTGACCATATACAATTATGTCATTGTGCCCTATGTTACTTTAGTAAGGTCACGTCACGTACCAATGTTCATACACAGAGTGAACAAAGTTTGTGGAGGACAAATAAAACGAACCCGCGAAATTCAACAGACTTATGCATAACGTGTAAAGCAATAGGCGACTGGTCTCTATACTAGAATTTAAATAACAATCATGTTAAAGATCGGCAATGTGATTAGTGCTTTAATCATGGATCATCCCTTCTGTATCTATATACTATTCCTATGGTACATGTCATATTATAATGTAGTAAAGAAAGAATGCATGGAAAAGTACATGTACCTATAAGATTACTATGAGACTGTACATTGCTGTACATCCCTTACTAAAGGTCAAATCTAAAGGTATACCTTTTTTTGCTTTTTTAACACATTATTTGGCTGGTAAATACCACATATTTGATATCAATGGAAAGCTTGAAACACATTTTATCAGCTACCTTGACTTATTCTGTGATTAAAACTACTCTCTTTGAGAAATGCCATCTGCAAGTACGAAGTTTCACGTATTTCGCATGACATCGGTGTTCCCCACCTTACTGACCTTTTAAAAGGTATGCTATCCCCAAAATAGTCAAGCTAGCCGGTAGCCTTAGTCCCACTCTTCAAAGTGTTATGCATTTTATGGACGAAATGTCCGGCATTTTTTCATAAAAAAGCCACCAAGAAATTGTATGTTTTCCCATAGCGTTACACACAAAATTACCCGGATGTGGCAATGAACAGCAACATTATTACGATTTCTCGACTATTGAGGGCAGTGCGTATAAATATACTAAAAACATAAGAACGTAACCTATGTGACCAGAGGATAATGAAAAATACATATTAAGCAATGTTGAATAGTGTTTTTCAACAACGTTCATGGAAGCTGACTAAGGTTAAGTTTGAGAGTACTCCTGGGTGAAGAAAACGAACTTGTTTTACGGTGTCTCTGGCTTTTTCTTTTTCTTTCCGTGGATAAGTTGGTACTGAGTCAATTCAAATTTTCAAACAATAAATGTTTTAAAATGTTCTCCTAATTCTATAAAAACTTGTTTTAAATATTTGAAAATAAAAAACACCTGAAATCCGAAGGCATCTGGGCCCGTAGAACAGGGTTATTTGTCCGTATGTGCATATCAAAGTAGGTCACACAGGTATTTTCGGAGTAGGTCACTGGGTCGTTGTGACTACTATTAGAGCATTATTATTACATACATTTTTATTGAATTCGATATCAAAGTACATTAAACTCTAATCTAAAACGGCACATGGCTTTGATCCGCCGAATTAATTGCTTTCAAAATCAATAAAAGAAATTGATATTACTTGTGCGTGACTTCATCACCTACATTTCATCAATTTAATGCAGGTTTTTGTTTTACGTAACTCGTCACTACGTAATTAACTACGAGATGTTCAGAAAACCCCGACTCCCCCATTAAATCCGATCTTTCGGAAACCTAAGATAAACAAAAAGCAAACAGTAAAATATATCATAATAATTAAAATGAGATTCCAGTTAAAGGTAGATGACCCGATTTCCAACTTGATGTTTTCTATTTTACATGAAAGGTCATCCTTAAAAATGGTTGCATTCCAAAGTTCGAGTTGCATAACTCCAATGGTTCTATTTTTAGAAGCGCAAGGTCAAAAGACATGTGCCCATTGAGTAGTACACAGACCGGTTGGTGGTTAGCCACCTTTGGCAGTAATTCACCACATTTTAGCCTATAATTTCCAAATGAAACATTTCTGGCCCCTAATATTTTACAGACATAATGAGAAAAATATGGGGATTCTTCTGATACCAAAATATCTTGATGTGAAAAAAAAATCATAGCCCCAAAAAGGTGATCGGGTCATATACCTTTAAATACAATGTTTTGAGTTTAAACCCTTTCCTAAATACATTTTTTGTGTCAGTTTCTCTATTTTAAATCTGAACATAATTGGAATAATGGCATACTACTTCATTACGATTGCTTTTCCAATTAAACACTTTCTTGTACACGCGAAGAAAGTATTTAAAGGAAATTCTTGCCATGGAACTTTAGAGCACAGATATGTAGTACTATTATTATACAGACCACTTTTAAAAGAGCCGCGTTATTATACAGACCACTTTTAAAAGTGCCGCGTAACGGCAAAATCGGCTTTAGAAAGAAAAATAGAATCCCCTGTATCATGGACGTCGCCATATTGATCGAAGCTATGACGAAACAGTTATGAAATTTCCACATCTCTGTTTTTCATGTATTGATATTTTCGATTTATGCATTGAATCCCTGCATGATTACGTCACGACCTGTTGCTGGTGAGGCGATTTTAGTAACGTCACAATATTGGGTATGACTATCCCATCAGCACTTTCGACACAGACAACCGACCGGGCGCGAATTTCAAATGATCATAGGTTGGGGATGTGCAGTTTAAATTAGTTATGAAGATCATTCAATTAAACTGGTCAATATACACTAGATAATTGTTTTCCTACCATATAGGCCTAATGTTAGGTTTCATGAATGGTACTATTCTCCTTTAATCGGAAAAGCAATCGCAATGATGCGATCACTATACAATACGCGTTGACGTGATACAAAGTAGGGAAAAGAGAGATCTACGCATACGCGACGTCATGATTATGGTTGAAATATTTTGTTTGGACAACATTTCAGGCAGACCTCGATAACTCGATAGTGTTTTAAAAAAGTACAAGAATTAAAGAGATAAACGAATATGCATACACTAAAACAATAAAACTTGATTTTTGATTTGTTTTCTTGAAATAGTATACAGGCCGGGCGGGGCGCGATTTCTTTTTTACTAGTAAACATTTGTAAAATTTTTTTATTTCGTTTTAATACGGAATAAAGCAAAACTCACTGAATAAAATTATTTTTAATTATTTTTTTTAAAAAAGTCAACTGATTTTACCTGTGAGCCCATACAAATGTTTACTAGTAAAAAAAAAATCGCGGGCGGGGCGAACAAAAAAGACGCTATTTTCACGTTTGGCTTCTGACTGTATAATCATATTGAAACAAGCTACGTGTAGCCAACCTCAATAATATGCGCGCTTAAATCAACCCATTTGCCAATACTACCTTGCGTCAAGGATGAAAATGACTATTTGTGTTCTGATACGAAGATGGTCCCATGGTGTAATGGTTAGCACTCGAGACTCTGAATCTCGCGATCCGAGTTCAAATCTCGGTGGGACCTCGTGTTTTTGCATACTTTTCCTCTTTTTTATGGACAAGATTACATAAGACTTCAGAGTTCAAATCTTAGTGGAACCTTTTAGTTTTGCATATTTCTTCTTTAATTTTTCATGGTTCTATAGGGTGTTATTAAAGAATCCAGGAATTAAATAAATGAAATAAACGAATATGTATGCCAAACTTTGGATTGATGCTACCATGTGCCCGGGATGTAAATATCAAAGCTCGCATTGTAATAATTGTGAATGTGAAAGGTCCCATGGTGTAATGGTTAGCACTCGAGACTCTGAATCTCGCGATCCGAGTTCAAATCTCGGTGGGACCTAATAAGTTGTTGTTTTTATTTCACGAAACACCTAAATGTTGGTTTGGAGGCAAAAACTACATTTTGATGGCCGTTCTGAAAGACATAATGTATTCTTCAATAAATGCATTGCACAAATGAACTTTGACATTACAACAATCATTTTGTTCTTGAGGGGAAATATATTCAATGGAATATGTCCCATGCAATATTTCAAGGGGATATAAAAATAAACCAAACTGACAATTGATTTTCAATTTTTAAGGCCAAAAAGTAGATTTTTGATATTATTTTCAGCTGGAAATCTATCCTCTATCAACTCTTGAATGTTTTCTTTCATGTGTAACACTTTATGTGCCATGGAAGCTCCAATTTATGCCTTATTCCTGCATCTTACACCAAATGCCGCATATGTAAGTTATGACAACGGAAAATGTCAAATGTTTATGACATTTATGACAGTTGTACGTCATTGTTTTTTTATCTTTTTTAACAAAAGGTGGAACGTAGTCAGCAGGATTCGAACCTGCGCGGGGAGACCCCAATAGATTTCTAGTCTATCGCCTTAACCGCTCGGCCATGACTACTTGTTGTAGCCGCAATGGGTTCAATGATATATGATTAAGTAATCTACTATTAATGGGGCGTTTTGGACATGTATTCCAATATTGAATTTACACATGACCCCCTCCCCCCCCCCCCCCCCCCCCCCCCCGCATTGAAATACATCTTCTTCTTTTTTTTATATTAAAACGGAAATTTATATTCTGAATAAATAGGACTTCCGCCGTCACAATGCGAGTTGTAAATTAACCGATTTGTGTTTGTTTTGGAAATCTCGGTATACAGGCGGGCCCGGACGAACAAAAAAGACGCTATTTTTACGTTTGGCTTCGGACTGCTTTATCATATTGAAACAAGCTACAGGAAGCCAACCTCAATAATATGCGCGCTTAAATCAACCTATTTGCCAATTCTACCTTGCGTTTAGGATAAAAATGACTATTTGTGTTCTGATACGAAGAGGGTCCCATGGTGTCATGGTTAGCACTCGAGACTCTGAATCTCGCGATCCGAATTCGAATCTCGGAGGGACCTCGTCGTTTTGCATACTTTTCCTTGTATTTTTATGACAAGATCCTGGATATAATAGTTATTATATGAGACTTTAAAGAATTCAGATCTTGGTGGAACCTTTTGGTTTTGCATATTTATTATTTATTTTCATGTTCTATAGAGTGTTATTAAAGAATACAGGATTTAAACAAATAAAATAAACGAATATGCATGCCAAACGTAGGCTTGGTGCTACCATGTGCCCGGGATGTAAATGTCAAAGCTCGCATTGTAATAATTGTGCGTGTGTAAGGTCCATGGTGTAATGGTTAGCACTCGAGACTCTGAATCTCGCGATCCGAGTTCAAATCTCGGTGGGACCTCATAATTTTTATTTTATTTTACGGAACAAAAACTTCATTTTGATGGCCGTTCTGAAAGACATATGGATTCTTCAATAAATGCATTGCACAAATGAACTTAGACATTACAACAATCATTTGTACTTGAGTAAAATATATTCAATGGAATATGTCCCATGCAATATTTCAAGGGGATATAAAAATAACCAAACTGACAATTGATTTTCAATTTTTGTGGCAGAAAAGTAGATTTTTGATATTATTTTCAGCTGGAAATCTATCCTCTATCAACCCCTGAATGTCTTCTTCATTTGTAACACTTAATGTGCCATGGAAGCTCTCATTTATGCCTTATTCCTGCATCTTACACCCATTGCTGCATTTGTAAGTTATGACAACGGAAAATGTAAAGTGTCTATGACCTGTTGTATCACTGTACCTCATTGTTTTTTATCTTTTTTAACAAAGGTGGACGTAGTCAGCAGGATTTCTAGTCTATCGCCTTAACCGCTCGGCCATGACTACTTCTTGTAGCCGCAATGGGTTCAATGATATATGATTAAGTATCTACTATTAATGGGGCGTTTTGGACATGTATTCCAATATGGAATTTACACATGACCCCTCCCCCCCCCCCCCCCCCCGCATTGAAATGCATCTTCTTCTTTTTATTTATTAAAACGGTAATTTATATTCTGAATAAATAGGACTTCCGTTACAATGCGAGTTTTAAATTAACCGATTTGTGTTTGTTTTGGAAATCTCGGTATACAGGCAGGCCCGGACGAACAAAAAAAAGACGCTATTTACACGTTTGGCTTCTGACTGCTCTATCATATTGAAACAAGCTACAGGTAGCCAACCTCAAATAATATGCGCGCTTAAATCAACCTATTTGCAATTCTACCTTGCGTGTAGGATAAA